>JAANDH010000241.1:0-56199 GCA_011799765.1 Nymphaea thermarum | reverse complement strand
CTCGCCCGTGGCTCGGTTGGGCACTATTCGACTGATTATTTCTCTTGTTGTCCAGCGAGAGTGGCCTCTATTTCAGCTGGATGTGAAAAATGCTTTTCTGTATGGAGATCTGTCTGAAACCGTCTATATGCAGCAACCACCTGGTTTTGAGCGACAGGGGGAGTGTTCCAAGGTATGCAAATTAAAGAAGGCTATTTATAGACTTAAACAGAGTCCTCGTGCGTGGCTCAAAAAAAAAAAAAAAAAAAAAAGAGTTCAGTCGACATCCAAAATTTTTGTTTATCCTTGATTTTAGTTATATTACCTTATCTAATACAAGTTCTGTTTTACAGAAAAAATACCTTTTAAAATTAACATTGCTCATTAGATGGAATTCAAAAATAATCGTTATCCACTCTGGCTTCTCCACAGTTAATTGTTGCTTCTGGATGAGATTTTTATGGACTTAAGATTAGCCAAGGATTTGGGTTAAAGTGACAGGTAATTAGGTAAGTAATGCTTGTTCCTTTCGTTAAAGACTTAAAGTAAAGAAGGGGCCTGTGTCTCAGGTAGATAAATTCAAGAATTCTCTTTTATGAGGTTTCGAAAAGAGTATTTGAAATCACCTTGAGGCCTGAACCAATCCTATCAGACTAGAAGAAAAGATGTCTTAAATTTGCAGGCTTCTTCAAGTCTACACCAACTAATTTACAAGCATAGTCACAAATTGTTTACAGGTCTTAAACAGCAAAGTTTTTCTCGGGTATAATATAACAGATTAGTTTTTCTTAGGAAAATCCTGGGAAAATCTTGGAAAATTTTAAATTTAAAATAATTGACAAAAAACCTTAAAAGTAAATTTCAAAATAAAAATGTGGTAACAAAAAATAATGTCACAGATATCGTGAGATTTCTGAAAATCTTGAGATATTTATGAGAACATTAAATAAAAAGAAAAAAATAGAGAAAAAATTTGTGAGATTTTGAAAATCTTGTTAAAATGAAAGTCTCGCAAGTTTATCATGATTTTTCCCAAGATTTTAATATATTTTAGTATTTTGTATTTTTAAGGTTTTTTATTTTATGATTTTTTTATTTTTTAAAAATGGTCAAGATTTTCCCGAGAATTACCTGCGAAGAACTCGCCGAAATTTTCCCAAGAATGAACAAAAAGTATAGGAATATGCAGAAAAACACAGAAAAGCGTGAAAAAAGGCCAAAATGAAAAAAACGTGTGATTTCCCTTTTCTGCTTTGGTGTGTTTTTAAAAAAAATGCATCTTGTTTGTAGTTTTTTTTTTTTTTGCTGACTCATTTTTAATGTTTTTAACACATTTTTTGTATGTTACAAACTTACATCAAATGGGTGACACATTAACTTTAACACCAGTGACAATAAATGGGATAGATGCATTTTTGGTGCTGTAGATAGGTATCATTCAAGTCAGCCAAATATCATTTCTTCTTTCATTGTTTGGATGGACCAGTTTTGCACTTACTGTATCATATTGTACACCATGTAACATAACTATTGGGGAATGGATTATGGTAATTTTGGTGATCAATTTCTACAAGGAACAAAGTTTCAACTGCATAAAGCTCTATTTTGCTACGCTTAACCCATATGTTACATTGAGAAAGCAGAAGCATACTGAGCTTAATCTTTTGATTACTTTCTTCCAGCATTACAGTCAAGTTGAATACATCGTTCAAGGTCAAAGTGCATCCTGCCCCTTAAACAGCAAACTATGTATACAGTATATACTTGAAAGTTTGAAATTCCAACAAATTTCCAAGCAATTTCAACATCTACATTTCCAAGCAACTGAAGAAAAAAACATAACAGTGCAAGGGAACAAACTTAACTACTTATTATGATAACATGAAAATATCCTATGCAGGTTATTGCGTCTAAGTTAAGCAAATATTGCACAGAAAAACACCAAAAATCTCATTCCAATATGTATTTACCAACATACCGTGTTCATGGCTGACACAGTTAACCAGCCTCCATGCTGCTGTTGTGCAAGATCTAGTAGTGGAATTACAGCAGACCTCTTGTAATTAGAAGGATAATGTGACAAAATCTCCCTGACCTATGCATTCACAGAAAAATCAGTTTTAAGGTAGTGTGACTCAATCCACTCTCAAACACGAAGTTATCTAAAAATCCACAAGTTCAAGAAAAGAAAGAAATCTCTAAAAGCTGATATTCCTAAAGTAAGTATTTTGAGTATGTCATTAATTCGAGAATCATCAAATGTCCATCCAAATGGCATACATTTGTTCTCTGTCTTGCCAATTTACTTTTGGCTCCTAGGTTTCTAGTTTGGACTTCTTGCTAACTTATATAAGAGCAGACAAACTGGCAACAAAGTAAGTTAGACAATCTAAGAAATATTCCAGAACCTCTTTGTATAAAAAAAAAATTAATCAGAAGTGAATTGCCATATGGCCCCACATCATGCAGCAAACAAATTAACCAATGTTCAAAGAAATAAGACAAGCATAATGTTGAGAACTATGCTGTGCTTTCATTTAAAGTTTCTTTTATGCAAGTTACGTGTGCAATTACATTATAAGATTGTTCAGATGAAGAGACACTGCACAAGTTAAAAGCCATCTGCAACAATATGACTACAACAGAAGCACATTGTCCAGTGGCTATCAAAGAGCTGCCATACTATTCAATAAGATGAAGTTAGCATCATACCATTCAATAAGATGAACTTATCATGGTAAGTAGAGAACTGATAAACCTATGACAATGAACCCTGCAGTAATCATATATGACAATAAACTACAGCTTCTGAACCAGGAACCCTAGTGACTGGGGCAAGACCTTTCAAATGCTCAAACAAGCCTGAGGATTAACCACCTGATGAATAAGCCTTTACCATAGATATTTTTGACTCGTTAAGGAATTTTCTAGTTTGAAGGAATATGATAGTTTGCATATCTGTGCGCAGCTTCCGTGGGCATGATCATAGACAGTTACATCAATACTTTGTCATCTCAAATGTCTGCGCATAGTTTCTGTGGGCAAAGATATCCAATCGCTGAGAATAATAACATTAACAACCACCATATTATTGAAACAAATCTAAGCAAAAAATGTAGGACTGCTCCATTGGTCTAATTGGCCAAAAAATACATATCAGAATCGTCAGGATCATCGAAAATCTCTATCAATCATTCGAACTACACAATCTTGCCTCTTTGAGTCCCAATTTCCTGTGTTTGTCCTGTCCCAAGTGACGATTTCGGTTATTTCACCATCTTAAATCCCCAAATGAAGAGGCAACCATCTTAGGCCAACATTCATGTTATCGACTTCAATTACACATACATTTCACTGAATCGAAATTTCCAAAGAATCGTATAGTAACACAAATCAGATTTTGCAACCAAACATGAAATTAGCAATGAAAGACAATGGATCCATTAAAATAAACCATTTCCACTAGAATCGTCCGCTAAGGCCAACAAACGAAACGACTGGCCAATAGAAACAGAGGGAAAAAGGTCGAAAGCGATTACCTTTTCTTTGTTGGCGTCTGTGAAATCCCATGAAATATCGGGATTGTTATCTGGGGAGTCGATATGCTGCGAAAAAATAACGGGTTGAGCAATACCCACAAATTGTTTCAATGCAAGCGGCCGAAAAAATGGAGTTACGGGCAAAGCGATGGACGAATGAATGGCTCACGTAGTTCAGTGCCGTCGAAAAGGAACGAGTAAATTGGGGAGTCTGGATCAACGACCGACGGATCTCGAGGAGGCGCTTGCCCGCATTCCTGGCAGCCGTTGCAAACATGGTGAGAGAGAGAGAGAGACAGAAATAGCTCCGGCCGCCCCTCCCGGAGAAATCACTCTACCGGTAGGCATTCCCAAAGAAAATTGGGATTTTGATGGCATTATAGTCACTTCATTGGAAAGAGCAACAGTAGCATGAGCGATGCACGCACTTACCACTGCTATGAAACAAATCCAAGCCGTTGAATTGGAAATCGAAGAGCCCAACTTTATGGTTCAAAGTTGCCATTCAAGGGATCCAATCTGCTCTTTGGATCAGATAGAGGAAACGTCCCAAGGATCCTGGATCTCTAGAGTTTCGGTTCCAATGCATCCAGGAAAATCCAAGCTCTTCCGAATTTAACCTGGATTCATGATGAATGAACTTCACAATTCAAATAGCTTGAGTTGAGCTTACAAACGCGAGTTTCGGTACAGCTTGATTCGGCCCGATAAGTTTTTAATATTATTTTTATTTGATTAATAATATATATTTTATTATTAAAAATACATTTTATATTCAATATTTTTATTTATATTTTAAAAATTATTTTGTATTTTAACCGGACTGTCTTAACTCCAAAATGGGTTCATATCGAATCCATGATACTTGGGTCCAATAGTTCCAATACCTGCAGCCCGTTGAGTTTTGGTACTAGAACCAATTGTCATCTTGATCGTGCCGGGGGAAATCTGAGGTTTGCAGTGGAGAATTTCAGCTCAAGCAAACTTTAGAATAAATAAGACATTTAAGCGTAAGGAAGTATAATTAGGGCTACTAATCAGCTAGTGAGGTAAGCTCAAAGTGGCTCATAATACGTTTGTTCATGACTGCCTGGCTGAACAGGGCACGTTATATTAAAATGTTACATAAACATGCTCAACTTCTGTTCTGGTGCCATAATAAAAGTACAGTTAAGTTTGAATATCTTTCATTTGTATGTAACTCAAGCCATCATACGCAACACATTCAAACTTGAACAATATTTTATCACTCAAACTGGAGTGTGGTGTTGATAATTTTTTCACATTTTTCTTACATTCTAGGGAAACACAAACAATGACTATTCAGAGTCCTGATTATATGTGTTGAGTTTTTTTGTGAATCTCTCCAAGAAAGACACATTTGGATTTCTTGAACAAGGACATATATAATAGTTTTGGTAAGAGTTGGTTGCTTAAGCTAATCCAATCGTGCACCGATGACTTAATGATTCTCATGAGAATCTGACAACGATTACCAGTCCTTTGAGTATAGTGTGCTTGGATGGGCACATCCGTAAGAAATTGAAAGATTGAGGCCATCGCAACTTAACATTTCCTCTAGATTCACAAGTCTGGGCATAGGGCCGACCCGGCCCGATAACAAGCCGGGTCCGACCGGCCCGACATCCAAAAATTGAGCATGGGTCCTGCCAGGCTTGGAAAACCCGAGCCGGAGCCTGGCCCAATTAAATTTAAAATATATATTCAAATATAAAATAATGTATAAGTACAATTTAATATAATAAAATATTATAAATAAATATATGTATATATATTAATAAAAATTAAAAAATAAATTATCAGAGTTGAATCGAGCTCACCCGAGCCGGCCCCGATCCCCAAGACCTGGGTACACGTATAATATACCTTTCAGCTCAAGTGTCACACTCCTTTCTGTTTACCGCCCGAAAGAGTAAATGCATTGGAATGTGATAGTATCGGGTGAGCAATATAAATATTAACCCAACAAGAGAACCGAAACCACTACTCTTCCCCACATCACTCTAAGGTCTAGACCTATTTCTAATACCTCAAGTAGGGCACTTCTTTGATACTTCAACTTGCATATCGGTGTCTCCTTTTACAACACAAGTAGTTGGTACCCTAATGAATCAAAACATAAACCGACGGCTTATCAGCTCCTGCCCTGCCTGATGCACCAAGACCATTCGAAAACGTTAGAATGTGATAGTGGGAAGAAGATTCAAAACACCGACTCCTTTGAACTGCCTTGCCGCCCTATTGTCTTGAATTTTTTGAGGCTTGTATTGCTAATTTTTCATGTGCATCCAAGTTTTATATTTTTTTTTTCCAGCGTCGTTTTACCGCTTAAAAGGCGGTCCTTTCCCAAACAAGAGAAGGCAAAAGGGCAATACGAAAAAAATGTAAAGAGAGAGAGAGAGATTGAATTGAAAATTGAAATCATGCCATCTTTTGTTTGTGTCATTCAACAATTTGAACCACCCATTTAATTTTATGGGTGTTATCAATAAGTGAAGAAAATATGTGAACAATATAAGTGAACTGCATGAATTTTAAGTATGTGAACAATCAAATGCCTTCATGAAGTTTAAGTTAACCCATAGATGAGGACTCCTATACCCATAACGTATTATGCCAAGATATGGGTCATGGATATTGAACTTTTGGATATAGAACCTTTGAACCTCCTTCGCCTGCTTTATGAGCTACTTATCTGGTCCCCTCCTTTACTTGTTCGGATATGGATATGATAGCTCTTGTTAGTCACTTAAAATATATTCATGTCCATAAAAAAGTTGTAGTAGATGTGACATGCATGCCTGAATATGATAAACGACACCACGCAAGAAAGAGAGAGGAAGTCTGAAATTGAAAATTAATTAGCAAAGAAGTAAACAAGGTATCGCCAGCTTGCAAAAAATCTGCTCTTCCCAGGCCACCACCAGCAGCGTAAAAGCCACGAGTATAAGAGAAGTAAGGTGGCTCATACTCAAGGGGTTCAATGGTAGAATTTTGTGATCACTGTCACGCTTCGGTATGTTACTCTTCTTGAATGTAAATAGTGGCAAACACTACACGTGAATGGAAAGATGTACCATATGTTCATCTATGCTATGAAGTAAGCAAGAATCTTGGAAACACAAGAGCATGACGTTGAAGATCATAGGTTAAAGGCGGTTTTCTATAAGTAAATATTAAAAAAAAAAAAATTATTGAGGTGGTGAAAGTAGCCCAAGCAAAATGAATATGAGACGAAAAAGATGGAAACAAAGAGGTGTTGGCAAATACTTATGAGCAAAGGAACGAAGAGGGCACCGTAACATTTAGCAATAACAAGGTGAACACTAAGTTGGTAGATGTGATCCGATGTATTAATATAACTAGGAAGGAGGAGCCAGACAAAGGCAGGTGGTACAGTACAGGGAAGGACTTAGAAATTAGAGATCATGCCTAGGCCATGTTTGATAGCCTCCGAGGCTGATTTTAAATACAGACCAACTTAAATCAACAACGTAAACAAACAATGGATTTCTCAAATGGGATCTCAAATCTATGTCACCTTCCAAATAGTCTAATGGGGAGGGGACTGACAACAAATCCATGGTTGAGAAGTTTCCACCTAGAGGTATCGAAATTCGGAATTGATATTTTCCACTACCGACCACCCCTCCTCGTCGCTTTCCGCCAAAGTCCAGTGCACCATCGCTCTCTCTCCCTCTCGTTCGACGGCTCTTGTGGAAAAAGAACCATTGGATCCTGTAACGAGAAATAGATCGGCTCGCTAGTCTCTACCTTCAATATGTCACTAGCTCACCAAGAGTGACCTTAGAGTCTATCATCTATCGTTCCAAAATGATTACTAATCTCCAGATACCTGGATCCACCATGTCTGTTCCATCCTCAATCAACGCCAGAACTGGTCATGACCACCAATGGTACTTAACTCATGGAGATCACCTCTAGATCAAAAATCTATTCCATTCATGTATTGGTTGTTTGTTTCATTTTCTTTTTCTGCCTTTAGGATTTTGGAGAACTCACAACTCTTGACATTGCCTTTCTCGCTGATCTTGATTAATTTTCCTGTTTCCTTTTTTAGGTCCTAGTTTTAAGGGTGTGTTTTCAATTGTCTCTCTTTCAATTATAGCGGTGTGCTTGCATCGAGTAGAGATATCTCGGTCTTAGTCTTAAAATCTTCTAAACCGGCCTATGTAAATCCGCTCATAGCTTTGCTTTTTTTCCTGTTGTTGGATTCTTATTTCTTGCCATTCCAAAGATTTTGGAGATGCCCAAATTTTGTTTCTCCGATTTCGATCGGTTCGTCTTTCGAACGTTACTTACTGGTATGCTTGGGTGGATTTCTTTTTTGATTGTAATTTATTGAGAATTTGCTATGCTACAAATATTTCTCTATCATCACCAACCCATACTTAAATATAATATTCTTTTGTTTATCTTTTGGTGTCTTTACTTTCTTTTATCTTTTTTGGATTCGAAGATTCTGTGGACAGTGGAATCATTTCATATCTGACTTTAGAGTCCAAGCTTTTTCTCGTGTTCTGAAAGTCTCATATGAGTCAGCTGTTTCCGGTCATCATCAAGTACGATTTTATTCCTACACACTCGAAAGAGAATCTTAGTGTCGGTTCATCTGTTGTTTTTCCTTTTTCTTGTTTTCCTCTTTTTAGTTTCAAAGATTTTGGGGAAACCTAATTTGTCTTTCTTGATTATTTGGTTTTCTTTGGTGTTATTTTGATTGGTTTTTCATTTGTAATAGTACTTCCTACGTTGCATTTGAATCGACATGTAATGGTTTGCAAAGTTGAGCTTGCTAAATCTACGGTATTATGCTCGTTCATATTGAAAATCAAACGTAATTTCAAGCCATATTTTGATATTACTTTTTGGCTCAATTATTGCTGAATTCAAAGGTTCTGAAAAAGCAAAATTTGTCTTCCAATTGGACTTTGGTTTACTTCATATGATATTTTGTACGTTGTGTTTCGTTCAGCACAAAACGGAATCTTCTAATCGAGTCTCTTGTGTTGGTTTTACCTACTAATTTTGCTTCCCATGGTTCGTGATGTACCTCCTTGTCGTGAAATTTTGGTGGCAGAGATTCATTTCTTGGCTTTTGCACTATTTTTTTTTTTATTTTGTTTTTGAACTTTTCAGTGCTAAGAAAAAAATTATGTGATTCTCTTATGCATGTTGCATTGAAAGTTTGTGTGTGGAAATTGAAAGTTTATGCCACGGAGTCCTCCTTTGACAAAAATCAGAGGAAGCTGCATTGTTAAATGTTATTCATAAATTTTCACACCCTTCAAAATTTTCATGCAGTACAGTTCCGTACTGCTGCTTAATCCATGGGATGGGGCATTTTTTGTTTGCTGGACATTCTAGTGCATGTAATGGCGTCTCCAATATTAATTCTTTTACATCAATATTTTGGTATTTCTGCTGATTTGTTGATAAATTACATTTATTTTCAGGAAATTGGCACCCTTGCTTAGATGGGGATTACATTCTAGGTTTGCACCATTATGTCGGCGAGGAATACATAGGACCTCAAATCAAATGCTTTTAACAAGTGGTGGAGGTGAGCATGAATAGGGTACTGTTCATATAAATGTGATCTAGCCATTTCATTTTAATGATTAGTAGGGCTGATAGCATTGCTTTCCTAATGTACTCTGGTTTGAAATGCTTGAGCACTAAAAGTGCCGACTCCAATTTTACATTACTGTAAGAAAAGCAACCTGTGGAGTGTGAAATGACCTATTCACTATTGTTTGCAACAGATATTCCTTTTGATGGGGACTGTGCTTGTCTTAAGTATATAAACACTTTAGGGCATGTAATGACAGAAATGCCCCTCAGTGGATGACCAGAGATTGACCTTCTTTCATTAGGATATCCAGTTCAATCCACAGCTGAATATATATTAACACCATCATATCTTGATTGTTGTTTTTTCTCATATACAACACCGTCTCTTATGGTGCCCATCACATGGCTTAATATCCACTTCATAGTCTCCGGGTGAATGGCCTTTGGTTCGTGCATGTACTGATATGCACGGTTAACTGAGTAATGTGTATTTGATATGAAAGTTAAATATTGAAGCATATCGATTATGGAATTGCAGTATTTCTTTCCACTTTTACCAAGTAAGGGAAGAGTATACTTATGTTGAGTCATCATTCATCCTCCTTGTCAATTTTTAAGTCCAAGAAAATATTCAACTTCCTAAGGTCCTCATTTGACACTTTTCATTGCACAACTTTTTTCTCTTGAATGTGCTCCCTTATAATATTATATCGTCTACCTATAAGAAGATTTATACGACCTTCCTTTCTAGTTTCTATAGATATTAGAAAACAGTCAAGATATGAATGTATGAAGTATGAACCACTGCCTTTGGCTTTCTTGAGAAGAACTTCTGAATTGTGAACCTGAAACATGTCTTGACCTATAAATGAATTTCTTCATTTACCAACATAAGTGTTAGGATCACCTTGATCACGCCCAACCAGACTTCTTTCAAGTTGCTGCGTGGAAATGCATTTTTAACATCCATCTGATTTAGTGAACAATCACAATGAACAACTAAAGTTTGGAAAATATTAAATTTTGTCCATCTTTATTGCAGGACTGCAAGTTTCATCACCAGCGAACTTGTGCTCTTGAATGAATGTTCTTATGGCAATTTTTGCTTTATATCTCTCCATACTTCTGCAAGGTTTATGTTTTTTTTTTACGAATCCATTTTGAGCCAACTAAATTTTTGTTCAATTTTCTTAAAATCTCTCATGTTTCCAATTTTTCTCTTTATCCATATAAACATGTCAGACAGAAAAAGAGATCTCAACTGTTTATTTTCTAGATGTTTACTCTAGAGAATAAAATATGGAGACTCCCTATTAAAGGTTTCCACAGAAACATGATTTATTACATAAACAACAAAGTGAAATTCAGTTCAAGATCTCATTAGCCAGTTGCTAGCATGTACGATGGTGAGAACTCACTCTACAATATGGTGACAAACAATAATTCCATTCTTTGAGGGGTCCAGTTACAAAATACCCTTCAGACAATTCTATTGACTTTTATAAGTTCAATGAAATTACTAAAACAGTATGCTCTGTCTTCAACCCTTTGCAAATTAAGAACAAATTAGGCAGATTAATTTTCAATGTAGGAATGAGTTTATGGAAAATGCAGACCTCTGAGCTTAGCTTCAAGAATAATATTCATGAATGGAAAATATCAGACCTCCGACTTCTAACAGGACCTTCAACTAAGAGCACATACCCTGTTCTAGTTCTTTCTCTGATCCTATGGAAAGCAATAAACCTGCCAAACTGAAGCTGGTCTGCATGGGAAAAAGATGGGAGAACAAACCTTCACATATGTGGAAAAAGCTCCCTTATGATGCGGGCTGGGACTCTCTTGATTATATAATACAACTTCGGGCATGCAATGAAAGAAATGCCCCTCAATGGATGACTACATATGCAGGCTCACATCAGATCCAGATCTGAAAAAAATAACCAAATCTCCAAACATGTACCACATTCGAGCAGATGCTTTATGTAGGAGATTCTATTCATTCAATAGGTTCAGGTCATTACAAATGTAAAACTATCAGAACATAATGTTATTCTAGCCTGATCATTAGAAAGCACCTTGTGATGTAGTGACTGGAGCAAAAGTGGCATTTTTTAATATATGTCTGTCCTGACAGTTTTATAATAATTTCATAAAAGTGGCTATGGATGTTGTTAAGGGTAGCAATTTTTATGCTATTTCAATTATAGATATCCTATATCCTAATTAGGATTCCTCAGTTGAGTGAAGCATCAAACTTTGATACAGTATTATACACATTTGAAGTGTATCACAAAGATTCTTGAGTATCTTACTGAGTCAAAGGTAAGCACTTTGATTAGTTTAAAATTTTAATTGCTGGAAATCTGCCTCCAGCTTTGCTTCTCTACTTTGAATCTCAAAACTGTCAGTAAAGCTCAATTTTCATGTATTATTCAACCCTGAAAAAGAATCAAGAAACATGATTAATTTGGTAAAATCATAGGATTAGGCACAAATCTTGCAGCTTTGTAGGCCAAAAATTTCCTTTTAAGTGGAATAACCGTGCAGTAGTCACCAAAGGTCCAAAGGTAATGCATGCACATTTATGGAAACTTGCTAGAAATTAGTCTTTTTACAAGTATAAATATGTATCTTTTTAATTGTTTGTTATTAATTACACTTCTAGGTAAGTTACCAGGAATCAATGAAGGGGCAGATCCTGCTTCCGTGCCTGAGTCATCTTTATCTTCAAAAAAAATGAATCCCTTGCAAAGTGAGGTATGGGATTATTCTTCTGTCTTGGGTTTTCTGTGTTAATGGCATGCATATCCTTGCATCACTTTGTCAAATTTACGCTTCTCTACTGAACAAAAAGGTATATCTAGAGTGATGGTTGTTTTCTATCCTTGCATGCATCCGAGTGATGCTAATTTGTTGTACATTAGACTGAGGCTAAATGTTGGCAAACATTACTACATTGCTAATCTTTGCTGCTGCATTTGGTTGGATATTTAAACAGTTCCAGTGTCCTATAGAATTACCCAAGAAGTTTGGAGTTCAGAAGCAATAGCCTCGTGCCATTGTTTTCTAGGTGTAAATAATTGGGTTCATTAGGGCTGAAATTAGTCTTAGTGTTGCCCATTTTTCTCTTTTGGAGCTAATGATGATTATGGCTTTATAACCAATGTTTTGCAAAAAAATGCGTAATGTAACCTGTATTACTTGAACCCAAAGTTGGATATATAACAACATACAATGCAAAAATTCACATTAGTTGTGGGGTGTAAGCAACGTTATAACTGTTAAGACATGTTTCTGTTTGTCACCATATGTTCTGATTGTGGGTCTGGATCCATAACGATGAGTTTATATCCAGATTCCAGACTGTCACTTAAGGCCATTCTAGCATTTGGTTCCCTAGCAGATGTTTCATTATATATGGGACAGCTCATTGAGGAGGCTGAGATGGAAGCTGCGAACCAGGGAAGTATCAGATCAGATTGCTTCTGTTCTTCATAGGCTTTTGATCTACGTCTGTTTGTACATATATTGCTAAAGGAAGCATACATGCATAGAGATTGTAATATATGACAGGATACACACTCACACACACACACTCATTCACAAGCACACACACATATGCAAGTGTTTACATAAAATCTAATATCCCCCTCAAACTTATGATGTAATTATCAAAAGTTTGTTAGGAGAAAACTGAAATCTATTGGATGCAAGAGCCTTGGTAAAAAATTCTACAAGCCGATACTATGAACGGTATGAAGGAACAAAAGATAGTTTATGGAATTCTAAAGATATTATTCTCAAACAAAATGATAACCCATCTCAATATGTTTTGTTCTTTCGTGGAACATGTAACTGCTAGCTAACCAAATAATGCTTTTGTTATTACAAGAGAGTCTCGTAGCTTCTTCGATATGAATTCCCATATTTTTATAGACTCTTTAACCACACAATTATAAGATTTTTGTTATGTAACACCAAACCACCAGGTGGAGTCTTTAGTAGATACAAAAGGAGGAGAAAAGGAATAGACTGCTCTTGCAAGAGAGAGAGAGAAGAATGAGGGCAGCATCCTTGATACCTGCCTCTTATTATCATTATATACTAATCACAATTTAGTATTACATAAACAATATTAAAAATTACAAGTATGCCACCGCCCATGCGTGTGGTTAAGATGAGTCGGGTCGGGTCTGATCTGACTAGGCCCGACCCATATCTTAACAGCCCCCCTCTAGTTGTGCATGAGGTTTGATCATGGACAACTTGTTCTTCAATTCCTAAAAATGATGCCCTGTGAGACCATTGGTAAATAGATCAACCACTTATTGAGACGTGGGTATATAAGTAGGAACAATTTTGTTTTCTTCAACCTTCTGGCGAATGAAATGTTGATCAATCTCTATATGTTAATACAATTATATAGGATAGGATTGAAAGCAATCTTGTTGGCACTTTGGTTATCACAAAATAAAGATGATTGGGCAATAGGAAGAGAGAGTTTCCCCAACAGATGACGCAACCATGAAGCTTCAGCCGCTCCTGCAGCCATTGCCCTATATTTTGCCTCAGTGCTCGATTTGGCAACTACATGTTGTTTCCTGCTACTCCAGCAAACAAGATTGGAGTTAAGGAAGATACAATAACCTGAAACTGATCATCTATCATCTGGATCACTGGCCCAATCTGCATCAATATAGGTGAAAATGGTATATTGATTCAAATCAGTTGCCATTCTTGTGTGGACAAGCCATCCCCAAGAGTAGCCTTAAGATAACGCAAAATACGTTTAGTAGCATCCATATATCCTTCTGTGGGTGCGTGCATAAACTGAGAAACTTGATTAACTGCATATACTATATCTGGGCATGTAAAGGTCAGATATGGCAACATGCCAACCATACTCCGATTACAAACTAGGATACATATATGCATTACTCCCATCAGAGATATTTCATTTTGTGTTGAGGACACTAGGAGTATTGATGGGCTTGCAACTTGTCATACTTGCTTTGTCCAATATATCAAGAGTATATTTGTTGCTTTGTAAGAGTAAACATGTCGCCCTTTCTATCAAGCTCGACACCCAAAAAAATACTGTAGTTCACCGAGATCCTTCATTTTGAATTGTTGCTTCAATACTTCCGTAACATAAGATATATGACATGAAGAATTTCCAGTGAGAACTATGTCATCTACCTGTTTGATTTGCCAAGTTGTAATTTCACATGAATAATATATGAATAAGGAATGATAAAGAAAACCAGCCTGCTTTACATGAACAGAAAATCTATCGAACCATGATCGAGATGCTTGCTTAAGCCCATATAATGATCTTTGTAACTTGCACACCCATTTGGTTGGATCATTAGTAGCATAACTTGAAGGTTGTTCCATGTATACTTCTTCTTTCAAAAAACCGTAGAAAAAAACATTTTTAACATCCAACTGATATAGAGTCCATCCATGTGAGACTGCAAGGGAAATGACAACCCGTAATTGTTCCCATCTTGACAACTGGATTGAAAGTCTCATCATAATCTTTCCTGTACTATTGAGTGAAGCCTCTAGCCACAAGATGAGCCTTATGTTTATCAATACTTCTATCAGGTTTATATTTGAGTTTGTAAACCCATTTTGAACCCACTACATTCTTATTATTTGGACGAGGAACAATCTCCCAACTTTGACATTCGTTTAAAGCAACCATTTCTTCATTCATGGCCTCGACCTAATAGTTGTTCTTGCATGCATGTTCATAACATTTTGGCTCTACTCATTTGCTCAATTTTGTCATAAAAAGTTGAAAATCTAAAGAGAAGTTATCATAACTTACCCGTCTATCAATAGGGTGTCGTACACGTTTTGATCTACGTGAGCAAGTGTTGACAGTTTCTGGAGCGGCTGCTGGAACTGATCCGAGTATATACTATTCCTAAAAATCGATTAGGCAAAGACGTGCTGGTCGTCTGAGGAGGTGGAGGCATGCTGTCCATCTCAACACTTGAGACTGCCTCAGAATCATTGATGATTTTGTCATTGTATACGTGGTATGCATCATCTCCTTGGCCTAATATTTCAGTGCTCAACCATGAATCATATGTATTATTGCTAGTATTGAACATCGCATGTCTCTCCTGTGCTGATCGAAAACAACATGTCGTAAAATATGCACACGTCCAGTCTTTGGATTGTAGCAGCGATAACCTTTATAATTCTCTGCATAACCCACAAATCTGCACATAACAACTCGATCTTGAAACTTATTTCTCAAGAAAATATCAACATGAACATAACAGATGCATCCAAAAACACGTAGTTCATCATAATTTGGTTGTTCTTGATGTAAAATAAAGAATGAAGATTTTCCTTCAAGTATGGTTAGTGGCAGTCGATAATAACATGAACAACAGTATGGAAGGCTTCAATCCATAAATTCATGGCCACACCTGTGTTATGCATCATACTTAGAGCACTTTCAACTATGTGCCTATGTTTTCTTCCAGCAATATCATTCTGTTGTGGTGTGTGTGGACATGAAATTTGTCTAGTGATCCCATGATTTAGTAAATATTCAGTAAATTCATTTGAAATGAACTCATCACCACCATTGGAAATACACAATATTGTTAGAGTATTTGTTTTGGACCAAGGCATGGAATTGAGTGAACAAGCGGAAAACCTCTGATTTGCTTTTCATGAAGTGAATCCATGTGTAACGTGAATAAGAATCAATGGAAACAATATAATATTTGCTCTCGGAAGAAGAGGAACTAGGAGCAGCCCCCCAAACATCAGAATATATGGTATCAAATAACTTCGAAGCTCGCTTATTTATTGATTGGAAAGGAAGAACAGAGCTCTTACAAATATGACAACTTGAGCACATGCTAGACTCTTATGTAATAGCCCGTATGTAACAAGACTTTGAATGAAAGACCGACTACCATGGGCTAAACGACCATGCCAAATGAATGATTTATCATCCTCTGTAATATTGACTATACTATGACTGGGAAAAGATGAATCTGAAACACGACTCGGACACCTTTGGAGCTTCTTCAATGACGTACATGTCTCCTTTGCGAATACCCTCAGCAAACGTCTTCTTGGTTCGAGCATCCTTGACATAAACAGAAGAAGAAGTAAACTCAACAAAAGAATGAGTATCATCAATAAGTTTTGACACAAAATTGTTATTTTTCTTGACATCTGAAACAACAAGAACATTTTTTAAAGGTATGGAGGAATGAGCCTTGGATATGTGTGCATTTCCAATATGAGATATTTTGTGATGGGAACCATCTCCTGTGACAACTGAGCCTTTAGTTAAATAAGGGAGAACATTAGAGAGCTTACCTGCATCATCAGTCACGTGAACTGCGGCACGAGAATCCACATATCATTGTCCTTCCTTGTTTTGCTTAAGATTGATTTTGGACAGAGCTGTCAATTGTCATTAACATCTGCCGCACATTAGGAGAAATGTTTGATGCTGCTATCGTGTTCGACATAGTTCACCCTGCTGCCTTATTGTCATACCTAATCGGTTTTCCTTTATTTTGGGGGTTATGCCAACATTCTAACTTCACATAACCTCTCTTATTGCAATAAAAACAAGTAGGTATTCTTCGTGGTACATTTGCTTGTGCATTTGTGTTTGGTGTAGGAAGCCTCTCCCCATCCCTGCCTGCGTGCTCCAAACTCTAGGACGACTTCCTTGCAAAGCATGGGTGCCAGTGACCAGCACATTATGACTACCAGAAGAACGTAATTCTTGTCGCTGTATACGACTTGCTTCATGCTGAATCAATTTTACTTTCAAGTCTTCAAAAGAGGGAAGAACAATTAATACCTCTAAAGCAGTGCAAAAAACATTAAAATCTGACCCCAATTCACTCAGAACCTATCGTACCTTGTCCTTGTCACTGACTGGGTGCCCTATGATTGCAAGCTGGTTGCTGACATTTTTTATTTCATGTATGTACTCCAAAACTGAGGGTGTTCCTCACTTGATATCCTGAAATTGCCTCTTGAGTTGCAGGAATCTCGCTTTTGATACTTGAGAATACGTGGTAGCAAGTACATTCCACAACTCAAGGGCTGATAAATCATCATCAACGCCTGCCAGAATTTCTTCAGATAATGTGGAGGTGATATATGCAACAAGAAATTGATCATGAGCCATCCACGTTTCATATTCAGGATTGATTTCTACAATGGTTTCTTGAACTTGTCCTGCAACATTCTTCACCTCTCGCATGATCCATTCTAATGGTGCACGTGTGGTGCCATTGAGATGTCCATAGAGACGGTGACTCTTGATGAAAGAAACTATTTGACGTTTTGATGTCAAATAGTTGGTATGGTTGAGCTTTTGTGAGATGAGTTGAGAGAGGAAACTGGACGACAAGATGGTGGAATTGCGGTTGTGATCCATAGTTGCAGCAATCAGAAAACAGAGGGAAAACAGAAATTTTGGGATTAAGTGTAGACATCAGGGATTAGGGCAGGCGACAACAATAAAAAAATAGAGATAAAAACAGAAATTTTGGCTAGGGTGGACGGCAGGGATTAGGGCAAACAGAGATAAAACAGAAATTTTGGGACTAGGGCAGACGGCAAGGATTAGGGTTAGGTGACAGAGGTTAGGGCAGAAAACTGAGATTTTAGGATTAGGGCAGAAAAACAGAGATTAGGGCAGAAATTAGAGATTCTTACCAGACATTCTCAGTGGCAAAACCTGCTCTAATGCCATGTAAAATTTTTGATATGTAACACTAAACCACCGGATGGAGTCTTTAGTAGATACAAAAGGAGGAGAAGAGGAATAGACTGCTCATGCAAGAGAGAGAGAGAGAAGAATGAGGGCAGCAGCCTTGATGCCTGCCTCTTGTTATCATTATATACTAATCACAATTTAGTATACAAACAAAATACACATAACAATATTAAAATTTACAAGTATGCCACTGCCCATGTGTGTGGTTAAGTTGAGTCGATTTGGGTCTGATCTGACTAGGCCCGACCCATATCTTAACAACAATCTTCATGGAAGTATTAGTCACTGCATGATACTGAGCTTCTATTGAGGACAAAAGGACCTTACTTTTCTTATTGCATCTCCATGAGATCAGGAGATTACCTAAAAATATATAGAAATTGGTAGTAGAAAGTCTATTGTTATGGTCACCCGAATCTGCATCAATATAAACAATCTTATGTAAGGAGGAAAAGGAGGATAGAAGTAATTTTTTTTTATGGTGTTTTTGATATATCTGATAATTTTCATCATTGCTCCCATGTGGGCAAAAGTGGGGGCTTGTTGGAACTGGATTGCAAAATGGACAACATGTGGAATGTCAGGTCTGTTAATGGATAAGTGGGTTAAGGCTCCAATGTGTTGCCGATATGCTGTTGGATCCTCTAAAATTTCTTCGTTATTTATGGTCTTTACTCCTAACACCTCAAGAGTGTACATTGACTTGTCATTAGTGATTACAAACTTGCTTATAATATCACTAGCAAATTTTATATCTGAAAGCAAGTGTTCTGTTTTACTGTAAGCAACTTCAATATAAAAAAAATAGGTTAGATAGCCTAGATCAGTAATTTCAAATTCATTCTTTAGAAGACATTTGACTTGTTTAATTCATTCTACTTAATTGCTGGTAATAGTCACATAATCAACATAAAGTAGTAATATAACCAAACCTACAGAAGAGTTTTTGACAAACATGGTATCAAGTTGTCTTCTGGCTTGTTTCATACCATATGTTGCCTTTATGAGGTGAAGTACTTTCCTCTTACAGATATCAAAGCTAGGAGTATTCATATACACATTTTCATTCAAATCACTATTCAGGAAAGCATTTTTGAGCATATTCCTTAGCAACCAACCTAGCCTTGTATCTCTCAAGATAATCATCACTCTTAGTCTTAACCTTGTAGACCCACCAACATCTGATAGTCTTAACTTTAAGTAACAGTTTTTTTTATTCAAAATTTCAAAATTAATTGAATTTATAATGTTTCTTTTAACAAGGTTTAAGATTTTTATGGCATGGTACATCACATGACATTGCATATCTTGTTCTCGGCCCAATTGGTATGAGTTAACATTTGCCTTGTACAACATTGGCTACAAGGGATTTATAAACTCAAACTCAAAATGAGTGTTTCCGCCTCCTTTTCTTTCTGGCAGATCCATAGCATGCAATATGTACAGTATGAGTATTTAGTATTTACACCCCTGAAAAGGTGAAACTAGTTGCAGGAGAATAGTGCAACTGTCATGTCTATACTACAGGCAATATGGAAGGATATATATTCAACATTGTTTATGAGTTATGACCTTTAAGTGGTAGGCATTTGGGCGGTTATTTTTTAATCTCTATGTCATATAAACACACCAAAATAGGTGCCTCACCTGCATCAGCATTGTGCGATGTGGATTTGGTTGGGGTCTGACACTTGACCTTGTCAATGCGAATCAGGTGCCGCTGACTGCACCTGCCCTTTTCTTTGAAAACAAAAAGAAGAAGAAAACTTGCTTCACTTTATGCTTCTTGCATCCTCACCCTTCTCTGTCTCTATGGTGACCGAGCCAGAAAATAGCAGCAACATCTGGCACCCTTTTCTCTCTTTTCGTCTCTTGTTTTCCCTTTCTATTTCTCTCTCTCTCTCTCTCTCTCTCTCTCTCTCTCTCTCTCTCTTTCTCTCTCACTTTCTCCTGTATCTCTTTCCTTTTCCCCTCTCTCTTCCTCTCATTTTTTTCCTTTTTTCCTCTCATTTTCCCATCCCATTCAGTCACACACAATGCTGACCCTCTGTCTTCAAGACACCCCTTTATGTCCTTTGAAAAGTAAAAAGATGACACCTTGTAGGCTTTTCAAAAGAAAAACTTGTATTTTATTTAATATAAAATTTTAGAGCTAGATTAATGTAGCCTTAAGACAATTTTATTTTCAACAAAGAAAGAAATGTGGTGTACACACACACACACACACACACTCAACCTTGTAGCATAACCATTTCTTTTGAAAATTACCACACTTGCACATGCGCACCATGCACCTATGTGACATATTCAATATTAGGTGTCAAAATTTTGGGGGGAAAAGTTTCAGTTTGCTGTCATTTTTTAGTTATTTGATATCATTCATTTGAAAAGGAGGTGCGTTACATAAACCCGCTAAATTTGGAGGCATACATTCAAAATGATATCTGCCAAAGTCTTATTAACATGGATGTTACATTTGAAAACTGTTTCAGACTTGTGCTAGTATCAGCGAGTTTGTTTAGTATTATAAGCATGTAAAGCACCAGATGCACGTCATGCAATCCTATCTATGTATTCATGTGCTGCATTTGGTTTATACTTTTTAGGTGTTTATTATTGCTTTTTTGGTTAATTTTTGCAGGGTTTCTATTCTAGTTCTTATTACAGATCTTTATCAGCCTTTCTTTTGACAAGGATGCCCTGTTCAAAACTAATCTCTTACTCAGCAGCAATGGTAGTGAAGTTGCTACTGAAGATCTCCTGTGCCTTCAAGACGACTTCTATGTTTGCATGCATATCCAGCTCCACTAATAAACCTCAACCTCTTAAATTGGATGTCACCCTCCCATCTTTTCAAGATCTAAGATGGAGCTTTTCAAGATTCCTTTACTTATTAGATATACAACTAGAACGACATATTACTACGTAAGTGATCTCTCTCCCTCTCTCTCCTTCTCTCTCAGAAGCAACAGTTATCATGACCTTGATTATTGTGTTGCCCACCAGCCTGAAGCATTGTCAGGCAATGTGGATCATTTCCAACTTCCAAGCTGTTTCTTGCTGGAATTTGAGTTAATGCTTTCTGCTCTGAATGTCTTTCCAAGGGAGTGTGTCTTTTATGTAGTTCTAGCACAAATCTTTGTTAAGAGGATGTGCCTCTATTATTTTTATTTTTTATCTGTCCGTATGTTTGTATTCCTATTTTGTGTTTATTCTCATTTTTTTTGTGTGGCCTAGACTCAACTTACCTCCTAGGCTGCACCTAGTTCTTTCGAAAACATAGAATCCATCTCTGGTATGTGTAGATGCTCACTAGACACAGTTCTGTATTTGCTTAATTTGCTGTTAAGAATTGAACACATTCACTGCTGGTGCAAACCTCAAGCTTTGTTATCTGTAAGGCAAATGGAATGACATATGTGAAATTCATCTCTTTTGCAGCAGTGGTTAGTGGCTTCCGGAGTACCAATGCCTAAGGACTTTGACTTGATAGGCTCTAGACTTGTGACACTCTTTGAAATGAGATGTATGTTTGTATTTTTTTTGGACTAACCTTCAAGGAGCTTCAGGGGGAACATAGGTTTTTTTTTTTAATGGATTAAGTTTCTGAAGTTTACATAGGAGTATGAAATTCTGCATTTGGTGTTTGCTTCTGGCGGTGCTTCTGTGTTAATTTTCTTTACGTGCTTGAAAATAGATTTGAAGGAAAACTAACATCAAACTTTGCACATTCTTCTAGTTATCAATTTCATTGCGATTCCATTTTGTTTGGATAATTGAGCTCTAGTTGAGATGAGCGTGATTGCTAATTGTTTTTCAGGTACTTTATATTGCTGATTGTTGCATGCCTCACATTTGTTTTCATTGGAGGAATCCTGTTCTACAAGTACAGGTACATATAACCTTTGCACTTTATCTTTTCGAACTGGTACCCTTCAAGCTGGAACAAATTCAAACTTCTTGTGCTTCTTTTGGTCATCCAATCGTGTTGGTGCAGTAATTTATGGGCTTTAGCAAACACCAGTTAAGTGTCATGGTTGTTGTAGACGAGAGATAACCGAGATAACCACAGTCTATGTCACACCTCGACCTTTTAACACTCAAACATTTTTTTTTCTAAACATAAAGCATCGAAGTGTGACTACACAACAATTCAAAAAGACGATGAACCCAACAATTCAAAACAATGGGACGATCTTTCATTTATATAACCATTTTGTTTCATACAAAACCACATCTATGTGTATAACAAAAAATGCCACAACTATATGATTGATGTCTAACAAAAACAAGACATCAATACAAATAAACCAAGACGCGCCAGCACTAAACAAGGAGACAAAACCCAAAACCTCCCCAGTAGGACGTGAGTGAAGCCATCTGCTCAACCTGCTGCCCCGAGTCCGCCAAAACCTGAAAAAGAAAACAACTGAAGGCTCAGCCTTCGCAGTATGGCAACAAGCCAGGAAAATACCAAACCCTTTCATGTAGGACTCAAATAGGAGAACAACTATCAAAATCATCTGTCATCATGTCGTGTCACAGTATGACACGTAAAGGCCACTTAATGGCCGCACTAACACAATTTCAATCTCATGTAAGTCCTGCTTAAACATAACATTTGCATTCATATCATTCACATGCACATCAGTCATATACATTCCATCATATACATTACATTTTCATTAACTTTAGTGAATTATCAGTTCCTGTGGGTGCAAACACAGGCACGTGCACACCATGGGCAGCCTACAGCCGAGAGACAACCCCCGTGGTGGCCCATAACAGTATAGATCCATTTCATCCACTGCAGCGGTAGAGCACTCATCCATGGATGTGTGAATTCCAAGGAGAGATACTCAGCCTTCCCTAGGACACCCAGGTTGGGAAGGAGGAAGCCCACGCTCCAAGCACAACACACAACAGTACCCTGGGGCCTTGCACCGCCTGCGCTCTGAACAGGTGAGACCAGTGGCGAAAGCGGGACGTCTCCCAAACACATGGCCACATCCCACTGGCCTCTCATCTCTTAATCATTCATTATTACCATTAGATTAACACATTCACAAACTGACTGGCTAGCTCATGAGGTTGGTACACTCCACGAGTGCACTCACACCTCCAATTGCCTCCACACGAGGTCTACACATAACACTAACAGTCATAGCTAGCCGTCATACAATATGGGTACCATTACCCTTCAATCCATTCATTTGCATTATTGCCCACAGCAATGAATATGCAACAAAACACAACATTCATATCGATTATCACATCAATCATATATTTGAAAAAACATAGCCAACCACAGAAAGTAGTCTCGATCTGCGATTGACTCGTAGCTGTCCTATGCAGTTATCATTCTATGATGCTTTCTAATGCATAATTGGGGACACTCGACTCGATACCCCGCCTCATCTGTCCTAAACAGATATCAATTCTAGCATGCACATGCAAATGCGTAACTTTTTCAAAACAACTACTAATAACCTTTCAAAACAATTCATATCGTATATCAAAGCATGAACAAACATACATATACTCATTCACAAGACAATCAATCAAGTCACATCACAATCTTAGGATCCCATGATCCTAGGGTCACACAATCACACATTTGCCCAGGCATGGATTTGCCTGGAATGTCGCCATACCTGTGGCGCGCTCACAAAACTCTTCAAAATTCCTCGAGCTTCGAACTCAAGGTCGACGGGACGTGCCCGGTGCACCTGCAGACATAAACAAAAGGTAAGACTTCTACTAGATACTTAAACAATTCAAACAAATACAAAACAAAATCTTTGAGGCACGTGTCATTGCCTCAAGAGGGTGTCGACGGGTAGTGTCGACCAACAAGCCCTCCAAAAGACCTCCTCCTTACATCTCGACGTTCCCACCAACATCAAGACCCAAAGCCATCAATCCATCTACCACTAATACCTTTCTCGAAACTTTCTTTAATCAAGCATCAACCCGAAGGCACCTCCAACTTACGTACACTTTCCTGATTTAACTCCAAGACGCACTCGTTCACAAAACGTGTGCTACAAGCTTTACTAAAACAGTCCTACATCTTCCCCACAACCACACAATCTCTACCATGCTTCCCTATTACCTCGAAAATCAACGTCATGTTTAAATGATCATTATAGGCATGAATCAACGCTTCTCCAACATAATCCTACTTTTCCCCCAAAAGCAAAAATTGCTAACATGCGTCCTAATTCATCAATTCGAAATTGTAGCATGCTTAAACAATAATTATACATGCTCTAATAGATAATATTCGAGAATCTAAGCTCAAATAGGCCTTGCTCACCCCAATCCAAGTGTCCAAACTGCTGTAACGCCTCCGACAGCCCCCTTCAAACGTTCAATCAACTTCAACGGCACCAATCGTGCAGTGCCGCCACCACCAACGCCTTCTCTAATCGCTGATACGAGGGGAAGGACAAATCCCCAAGCTGAAATCGGATCAAACAGTGATAGTATAGTGAAAATCAGTGAAGGGAAAGTACTCAGTGGGAGAAAATGGAAAAACAAGCAGAAAATGGGGAGAGCATGAAGCGTGGACAGAGAGGGAGGTCGAGTAGAGGGAGAGAGAGGGAAAAACGGAGGGGGACTGATAGGGTTCGGTCAAAGGGGAAAAAGGCTAGCAGTGAGGTGAGCGTGAATGAGAAAGGGGAAGGAGACGAGAGAAAGAGTGAGCATGGGCAGAGAGAGATGCGAGAGAGAGCAGACGAAAGGGGAAAACGAGGAAACGAGAAAGGCAGCAAAAATAACGAGAGAGAGGGACCGCCGTCGCCAGCTCCGCCGCTGCCGGTCCAGCCACCGCCTGCACCACCTCCGTCTTCTTCTTCTTTTCTGCAATAGCCGTGAGTACCCAAATAGATGAGAGAAAAGAGGGAAAGGCGAGGGAGAAGAGCCCTCGCGTCGGGCTCTTTCACGCCAAGGGTTCGGGTCCGGGTCTGGGTTCCGATCCGACCCGACCTGCTCAAAAACAACGAGCGTCACAGTCTATGTCACATGAGTACTGGTGCGGGTACGAGTACGGACTACTTTCAAAAAACTTGGGTATGGGGGTACGGCCGTACACACACACACACACACACACACACACACACACACATATATATATATATATCAAAAAATATATATTTAGACCGATGCTCGAGTTTCAGGCCAAGATTGGATCTATTGTTAAAATCTGAAGTTGCCTTAATATGACTTCATTTAGATAGCATGCTCTGATCTGTTCTATGTTTGTGAGTCCGACTCTTATTAGATCCAGAACTCGATCCATTAAAATCTGAGTTCTAATTACTTATAGTTATATCCAAAGGCCCATTTGGGGCTGGCGGGCCAAAGACCCGAATCTCTCTTGAAAACCCTAACTCTTCCCTCCCTTTCCCTCTTTCTTTTTCGAAGAGTAGCAGCAGACCCGCGGCAGCAACATGCCCTAGCTCTTCCCTTCCTTTCCCTCTTTCTTTCTTGGAGAGTAACAACGGCAGACCGGCCGCGGCAAGATGCCCTAGCTCTTCCCTCCCTTTTCCTCTTTCTTTCTGGAAGAGTAGCAGTGGCAGACCGGCGGCGGCAAGATGGGGCGAGTGATGGAAAACAGTGACGATGGAAGGCTCAGCCAACAAAAGCACCGTCTGTCGGCCACGCACGACCATCGTGTTTCAGAAACTCGATGGAAATGGAGAAAACGATGAAAAAAAGCCTAATACCGTCGCCTGCCGTCGCCGGACGCCACTTGCCTTCGCCGTCGCCTGCCGTTCGTCGGGTGAAGATGGAAGTGGAACGACAGAAATGAAACGTAAAAGGTAGGGTTCGAACAAATTAACGTTAAATTCATTCTTTAAAAGTTAAAATGGAAAAAAACGTTTTAATTAAAATCAGACAACTATAGACTCGGTCAACTTTGACCGTATCCAAAAATGGACGGATACGGCCTTCGCTACATTGACGCCGCACCATCCCGTACCCAAGCCCGTACCGGTACCGGCGTCGTACAGGTACCAGAAGGGTACTTCACCCTCAGAGCCGTACCCATGTATCATAGAGTGTATCTTGTTTTCCTGAACTGTTCGAACCTTTTACATGTCAAGCCAGTTAATAATTGTCTTATATATGAGCTTATCTTTGAGACATATATATGTAAATGTTATGTCACATGGACTCACCAAAACAGCAGCTGCACCTGCATCAACACTACTTGGTTGTGAGTGCACCTCCAACTCATCACCGGGTGCGGTCAAACCGCATCAAGGGCATTCTTGTCCTCTCATTTTTTTTAAGAAATGATGCTTCTGTTGTTCAGTTCTTTTTTTCTGTTTTGTTGCATTAGTTATATTATTGTTAGTATTTCACTGCATACTTTTGCAGTTTAATACTAGATATGTATTTGTGGGAGACAACCTTATATCCTGGAGAAGCAAAAAGAAAGGTGTGGTGTCAAGATCTAGTGCAGAACTATGACTCAAATTGCCGCTGAAATGACTTGGGCTAAATCCATGCTATCTAGCTTAAGTGTGTCAATTTCTCTTCTCATGAGGTTGTTGTTGAAATAAGAAAGTTTAGGTTTAAGTTTGGTAGTTTTCTGATTATTTAAAAGTTAGAGTCTTCTTTTGTCATTTTACAACTTTATGTGTCTCTCTTTTGTAAAGACTCCAGCCGGTCCCTAATCTCTCTTTAAGTAGAGATTAGGGTATGATAATGAAAATGACCTTTTCCGTCTCTCTCTCTCTCTCTCTCTCTCTCTAGTTTCTTCCTCCATCGTGCAACATGGTATCAGAGCTGGTGGAATTCTGATTGGCTAGGGCGGTGGTGCTCTTATCTTCTCTTCTCTACTCTCACATGTGATCAGCCTCGTCTGGAAGCACATCTAAGCTCTTTAGGCAGGCACGTTGATCAGCCTTGTCTCTCATATCCCAACCTAGGGTTTCTTAAAACCCTAGGTCGATGCACTCTTGAAGTCGTGTGGTGGAGCAGCATAGTTGAAGGCATGTCATGGTGTTGGTAAGTTTGAAGGTATGCCGTTTGGGGGAGCAGTTGAAGGTATGTTGTGCTGGCAAGTTTGAAGGTATGTCGTATGGTGGAGCAGCATAGTTGGAGTCATGATGGGCAGGGAAGTTTGAGTTTTCTTTTACTGTCTTTAATATTGTGCAATGAAGCAGCAAAGTTGAAGTTTGATATCACGTTGAAATGAATCTGAAGTTGAAGTTTAATATCAAGTTGAAATGAATCTGAAGTTGAGATTCTATGACTGAAAAAAAATAGTTGGCTGTCGTTACAAAAAATTGTGTTCGTTTGCTCTTTCTGCTCAAGCCTGCTTGAAGAAATATATAAACCTATGAATGTTTGCTGTTTTGTCTGCTCAATGTGAAGGAGGTCTCGGTTATTTCTTGTGGGATATTGCTGTGCATTGGTGATATACGGAAGGGGCGACTGCATCTGATATAGCTGATTCCTGCTTTGTTCATCAGCCCCTTTGCATGACTGATTAATTGCAAATAGGACTCTTTTATGTGTTCTACCTGCTGCACAATTTTTATTGTGGTATTCTTGTTCGTCTACACTAATTCTTTTTGTGGTTCATTATTATTGAGAACAACAAACCAGAGGGTGACAATGATCATAAAGGAGCTGGAAGTCCCTTCTCCTATGGATCTACTGTCAAGTTAGATGGACGAAACTATGAATTGTGGTCTAGGTCTTTTATGCTGTCAGTCAAAGGACATCGAAAGAGACATATAATTGAAGAGGATGAACCTATTGACAAATCAGAGAAATACTTGACCTAGGAAGAGGATGACAACATGGTTATGTGTCTTGGATTATGAACAGCGTCCAACCACAAATTGCTTCTACTATTACTTATTATACTACTGCTAAGGAGATGTGAGAATTCCTTAGGCAAACATATTCACAAGACAAAAATGTAAGTAAAATCCTTCAAGTTGAAGAGCAATTGCACAATCTTCGACAGGGAAATCAGGATCTATCTGTAAATCAGGCCTGATCTTGAGAATACAAATGCTTCAAGAGATACACTCTTGAAGATCCCAACAACTTCAATAGGTAATACACAACCAAACCTCAAACTTGAGGAGAAGATACCAAATCTATTAATCTCAAGAGAAGAATACACCAGAGAAGCCTAAAAGCCTTAAACCAAACAAGGGGCAACAGTCCCATATATATAGTACAATGAAAGGGAGAGAAGAAGGAGGAGTTGGCTGTTGGGCCAGCTCCAACGGCTAGAAATCTAGCCGTTGGAAGCTGGTCCAACAGCTAGTTCCCTTTAACAAAAAGGAAAAGGTAAAAATAGAAAAAGAAAAAGAAAAGAAATAAAAAGTACATAAAAAAGAAAAGGAAGCAAATAAAATAAAATACATAACACCTATGCATACATAGATATTCATATATACAAATCATATATGAAACATATGTATACTTACATAATGTCTAATCTTTAAATTCTAACACTATCACGGTACTTTGCATTTGTTAAAGCCACCTATGAGAGATTGAAATTCCTGCGCCCTCCATGCAAATCTTGTTATAAGTCACACTTTGAACCTACCATGGTTGCAAAGTTCTCGCTGGTTGCTCTCCTGAGTATGCAACTGCCAAGGATCAAATGCTCACTGGGAGTGAAGTTCCTGATCTCACTGATGCATACAATAGACTTAGTCGTCTGGCTATTAGCTTGTTCCAACCAGCGGGTGTGACGTCGGCTTCTGCTCTTGCTGTGAGCATCGATCCTCCAATGTGGGAGTAGTTGACTCCAATGTGGGAGATGCTGCCTGAGCAATTGCTTTATGTGGAGGAGCTAAAGAGGGTGGACGCTTGTGCTTGTCCCAGCATCTATCCTCCAGATGACCCTATTTGCCACAATAAGTGCATTGAAGTCTTCCATGGCCTTCTGTGCCTCTATCTTGGCTCTACTATGGTTGGGAAAGATAGAGCCACGTCAACAGCCTCCCATGGCTACTAGAGTTGACAAAGAGGAATCATTAGGTGTTTGAGGTAGAGTGACTGCAAGACGGTAGAGCGATTGTATGCATGGCCAAAGTATGAACCTCAGCACCTGTAAGCATTTTCACCTTAGCCACTGCATAATTTGGAGATAACCCTGATAAGAATCTGGCCACCATGGTCTGCTCTTGATGATTTTTTTGACATGACTTGACCGAGATATAATACTGCGTAAGACTTTGCTCTCATTACTGTAGCTGAAATATTTCCTGTTTCACCTGCAAAATCCTAATGGCATTCTTGTCATGTGAGTATGTGTCACGTAAAAACTCCCACATATGTTTGGCAGTGGTATAATACTATAGCCCATCAGCAATATGTTTCTGGATGCTGTTCATAATCCAAGCCATAATTATACTATCGCTTTCTTTCCATTTTGCATATTTTCCTGCTTTTTCAACTGGTTCCTCTTCAAAAATAATATGATCCTTACGATGTCCAACCACAGACATCATGAATATACGAGGCCATCTCTCATAATTGGAATCATCTCATTTCACGGATGACCCATATGGGAAGAGGTTTGCAAATGCTTTATACTCTACTGAAACATCACACTCAGAGGTCTGTGTGGACCACCAGCCAAAGCAGAATTAATAAGAACAGTCCAAAAACTATAGTCGACTGTTAGATGGAAGCCAAAAAGCAAATGATTAAAGATAGACCCATGTCAACAAGAATCTGGTCTAGTCTCTTCGAATGTCTCTCGAAAAATGACAAACCAACTGTTCAACTTCTAGACAATAAACCAGAAAACAGATCAGCATATAGTTTTCAAGACGACACCACTACCAAAAGGGAACTCTTGACATGTGTAACCATCTTGAGGATCGATTAGAACACTGAAAAACAGGGAAATTGGATCTTGGTTCAGTATTTGGTTACTTGATTAGTGACCGATGCCAGATCAGAACCATACCACTTCAGGTGACATTTTTCAGACTTCATCAAATCAGACGATATCAGATTTATTGATTAGAGACTCAACCTGAGCAGCATCTTTATTGTCTACAATCAGAAGTGTGCTTCAAGAGACCACTGATCAGGTCCACGAGACTTCAACTCAGCATTGAGTCTGATGAAATTTGAGTCCACGATACATGCTTGACCCTGCTGACTCAACACCATTGATACTTTTGACAAGCCACCAACTGACGTCCATATTCACCAACAGAAATATGGTAACAAATGACTTAACGACTTGGGGCATCTGACCATTGTTACATTTCAAGTAGCGGTGATCAGTTCCCTACCTTCTGACGTGCAGTGTCTCCACATGCTCCTTACGGTTCACTTGTAAACCTAGATGCTGGATGAAGGATGAGGGAAGACAGGATAGGGAGAAAGGTGAACTCTCAAAACCTGAACGTTGAGCAGTCCCAGGGCAGACGTGCTTTGATACCATGTTGCGACAGATTTTGAGAGAGAAAAAAACGTTATTTCATTGACCCTAATCCTATGTTAATATAGGACAAGGGAACGATCAAGAAATTTACATAATAAGTCCACACACTAATTAGAAATAATAAAGAGAGGCTTATAAAAATAACACTTAACTCCTACCATCCTAAACTATTTACTAAAAGAGTGTCCACGATAATCAATATTATAACTAACATGTATTCTAATCATTTGCCATTACCCAATCCTAGAGGTGATCACAATTTCCATGAGCATATTTGACCACCTGCACCTTCTTAGTGGATAGCATGTGGGGACAAAAATGCTCCAAGTTGTGGAACTTGGAGTATATTCTGCGACAAACAAGCTCCTTTGCACCAAATCCATAAACTCGACATTTTGGTCTTGGATGTGCTGACGAAAATAGGCTTCCAATGGCATGTTAACGAACATTGCCCAAGTGATATTTGCTTCCCCCTCAAATTTGATTTTGCAAATTTTTTTCCAGCAACGACTTGTAACATATCACAGGCGATAAATGTCATCATCAACCTTCTGATTCTGATGAACTTATAACATTTGGAGCATCTTCTCATTTTTGTCACTCCTTTGCATCTTCAATTTTCTTCATTTCTGTCGATAGGAGAGTCCTGATCGGCTGATCCATCCATCCAATTGAACTCATGCTAGTATTCTAGACTCAGATTCAGTTGAAGCAGATCAGGTCAATTGGCTGAATCCTGTGAAACCATTTAATAGAAGTTCATTGATGTCTTCTTTTTATAAAGGAAATCTATTTTGATTTTTGATTAATTGGCATTACTTCTAACAAAAATGCTATGGAACTCATCTAACCTTTATGTAATAATGTAGGATAACAAGATTTACCAGTTTCCACTAGAGATTGCCTTATGGAACCAAAAGTAAAGTGCCAGATTGCCTTGTGCTCATGTTGCTTTCTAAAATCTCCTAGTTTACCTTGTGCCATTAAAGCAATGCAGTTTGAACTACAAAAAAACCAGTCTACCTTGTGGCATTAAAGGAGTATATTTTGAAGTATATGTGGAAGATGAGAATCAGAACCTCAACCGTTCCTTTGAAATTTCCAGCTCATTAAATGGGAAATATGACAAGTGGCTAGTTGCAACTTGCAACCCTAATACCTCTGTTATTCTCCCTATTTTAAAGCCACTCAATAATATCTGTAAAATATCCCCATATTTGAAAAATATCACCTGAAAATTAAAATATTGCATCACTATCATTTAATTTATCTCAAGATATTCCTGCTTAGGCTTTTTCAGGAATCCTTTGTGCATATTTTTTATCATGTGACTTTTGTTCCTATTTGCTTCTTTTGCATTTCCAATATTCTTTTACTTGTCTCTATTGCAAGAAAAGTAGTAGAAGCTAGATAGCCCATGATCTTTCAACTTTATTTGATTTTATATTTTTCAAATTTTAAAACTGCAGAGATTTTCTTGATATGTTCCCAAGAAAAAATATATCTTGTAGAATCTGTTAAGAAGGCCTTCCCGAGAAATTTCTCAGAGCAGTTGGTGACTATAGTTGCAATATGCATGATAAGTCTAAAAAATGGAAGTTTGTTCAGAAATTGGGAAAGGAAAACAATTAGGCATGGAAAGCATGGTCAGGACTTTTTTGTGGATACATCCATTTGGTTGCTAATTTGAGAAATGTCCTACTGAAAAGATAGTGGAATTTGAAGTACCATATTAAACCTTCTAACTCTTTAAAGTTGACCTTCTTTTTGCTCAAGCATCACCTTTTTAGGCTTCTGTTTGATTGTAAATCCCTCTGTCATTCAGAAGTAGAAAGCGGGCATTGGAGGACTGCCTGTGGGATTCCTGGGCATGCTTGTGTTCATCGTCTTCCCACCTACGGGTACAATTTCATTGTTGAGGTGTTGATTGGTTTATATTTGGCTATTCTTTTTGTTTCTTCCTTTTTTTTGGATGTGATTAGGGAGAATGCTGAAGTTTCTGTTTGTATTGCAGGAACGAACTGGCATTGAACGTATCATAGGTTTTAGTTTAGCTGTGCTGGGACTGCTATTCTATTCTCGCCTTACAAGCACGATGACAGAAGAATTTAGGGTAAATTCTTCTAAAACTTTTTTTATCTAGGTACATTTTTGTGCACAATTTAATGTCTCTTCATAGGAAAGCCTTATTTATTGTTTGCGTTTTTTTAATTTGTTCTACAGAATAATATGCAAAAGATCAGAGAAGGGGCACAATCTTATGTAATGGAGTCTGATCATATTGTTATATGTGGTGTTAATAGTCATCTTGGATATGTACTCAAGCAGCTTAATACATATCATGAATTTTCTATAAAATCGGGTACTGCAACAGCAAGGTAATTATCTCCACTTTTGGCAAAATAGTATAAGTTGTTGAACGGACTGCTTATTTATTATTTATATAACTCAGATTTTAAGGTTTCCTGCAGGAGGCAACGAATTCTTCTCCTATCTGAATATTCAAAAAAGAATTTGGACAAGATAGTTGACAGCATGACCAAGGATCTTCGTCATATTGACATTCTCACGAGGAGGTACATTGAATTATTGGCTATTTCATCTATGAGCACTGATAGAGATACATAAAATGTCTATAGCAGTAGCAGAATGATGGTTCTATGTATGTAACTTATTAAATTATTAAATAATCCAGATTCTGTTGATTGCTTAAACCTTTTCAGTGCATTTTATCACTTATATATACAGATGCTAGCTTTACTAATGGCCATGAGAAAGCTTCAGATTCAGTTCCAGCAAGAAGAAGGGAGATAAGGAAGAGATCAGCCTGAAATCCACATGTCGCAATTGATGGGGATGGCTGTGATGTGTAATCTTAATAAGAGGGCTTAGCTTTGATTGAAACTATTACAATAATACCCTTATACTTAATGGGTATTTACAGTAATGCACAAATTATCTACAAACAATATACATGGTAAAGAAACTGGATCTGGATCCAAATAACACATACAAACATTGTGAATCTTCACATTACCCTTAAGTTGTATTTAGTCTTGAACCGTGGACGTCTTTCAAAAACCAAAACCAGTTTTTTGTGAGTCCCCTTTGTGAACAAGTTGGCAACTTAGTCATTCAAATGAACAAAACGAGGGCCAATCTCCTGGTCTTCAATCTTCTATCTGATGAATTGCTGGTCAATCTCATATGCTTGGTTTTGCTGTGATGAATGGGACTAAGAGAAATTTGAATTGCACTGTGATTATTACACAAAAGAAGACATCCAGAAATTGGGTCTTGTAACTCAAATGAATGTTTGGTCTATGTTATTTCTCCAGTAATAGCCACCATAGTTCTATATTTTGCTTCTATGTTAGATCTGGCTACAACATTTTGCTGCCTCTTGCTTCAAGAAATGAGATTGAATCCAACAAAAGCACAATATCTCAATACTGATTCCCGTCTTTCGGATCTCTAGGCCAGTTAGCATCAATGTAGACAGTGAGATCATGAGTGGAATCTTTGGAATTTTCTTGAGTATATAGAACATCTCCAGCAATACTCTTCAAATAACTTAATCATTTTGATTTTATTTGTATGACCTGTTTTTGGGGTACGCAAAAGCTGAGAAACTTGAAACTATGTAATATCAGGATGAGTAAAAGTAAGATACTGGTGAAGCATTCCAACATACTGCAATATGTGTAGGATCATGAAATATATCTCCATTGTCTTGATTCAACATTTGATTGAGTATACTTGGGGTTGTAAGTGGGTTGCAGTCGACATTTCCAGTTGATCGAATATATATTTATGTTGTATAAGACATCAATTACCATTTTGAGCATCTACTTCAGCTCCAAGAAAGTACCATAGGCTCCCAAAATGTTTTATTTTAAATCTCTAACTCAGAAGATCTTTTGTCCTTTGACTGTGTTCCTCGTTGTTGGTCTATAACAATAATATAAGAACATATATTAACATTAGTGTAAGGATTCCATCATTTTGATGTATGAATATGAAACAATCCAAATGGTCTAGATCTCCAACAAAAAACTTTCTGTGTGATCTTGATACTTGTTTCAACCCATAGATTGCCTTTTGTAATTGACATACATATCTCTTTAGTTCCCCTTTTGAATATCCCGGTGGATGCTTTATGTAGACTTCCTACTTCCTTAAGTTCCCATAAAGAAAAATATTCTTGACATGCTACTGTCTTATCTTCCATTCATGATGAACAGCTACTGATGGAATAATGCGAATACTCCCTATCTTTATAGCAGGATTAAAAGTTTCATCATAATCCTGCCCAAATTCTTGTGTGAAGCTTCCTGCAACAAGATGAGCTTTCTAATGCTCTATATTTCCACCTGGCTTGTGTTTCATTTTATAAAGCCATCTAAAACACTCTTCTTATGGGGGCAGGGATCTATGGTCTGTGTTTGACACTAGTGCATGACTTATATTTCTCCATTTATAGCTTGAATCCATTTATTAGAATAAAGTCATAAACAACATGATAGAAAGATATAGGTCCAATCTCCCTGCAATTTGAGTTACGAACAGTTGGAAATCTATGGAGAAATTGTCATGACTAATCCATGGATCAATAAGATGTCGAGTTATTTCAGATCAATTGACAGGAATAGTAACTGCATAGGACAAAGTGGGGGAATAGTCAATTGTAGAAGAAGATTCAGTGTTGGTGAAAACAGTTCACGTGCTCCTCTTGTACAGACCTGCCCAATGTGTCCATGCTTTTCCATCTGTTTCAAGTCATTTATGCGAAGGACATGAACGATGGGCGTCTAGAGATTCTAGAGAAATGTTATGCACTAAGCCATGGATCATAACAGGTCTTTCATTTGGCTTTTGTCTTCAAAAATTATTTGCATCAAGTATGACATTCCTAGAAATGTTAACCCATTTAGTGGCTTGATCACAATATCAGTATCCCTTATAGAAGGTCATCTGCATATCAAGAAAATATACATCTTATTGCTTTGCTTTGAAACTTATATTGCTGAGAATAATCAACATGAACATAACATACACAACCAAAAGCTCGTAAGTCATCATAATTTGGATGCTTCTCAAAAAAAAGAAAATAGGGCGATTTGTTTCTCAAAACAACCATTCGTAGACGGTTAATAATGTAAACTACAAGCTTACAAGCTCATAGGAAGCTCACTAGCATGTATCATGTTTATAGCACTGTTAATGATGTGCTGATGTTTCCTTTCAGCAATGCCATTTTGTTGAGGGGGATGTGGACAAAAAACTCTACAATTAATTCCATTATCTTGAAGATAGGTAACAAGGTCCTGAGAGGAATATTCACCACCACCATCACGTTGGAAATGCAAGGTATTAAAAGAATAATGATTTTTGACGTAAGAATGGAAATAATAGAAAATGTGGAATACTTCATATTTGTTTTTCATGAAGTAAATCCACATCAAATGCTAGAAGTCATCAATAAAAAAGAACATAATATTTACTTCCAGAATATGAAAATTCGGGTGCGGGCCTCCAGGCATCAAAACAAACAATTTTAGAAGGCTTTCAAACTTTTTCATTTATTGAATGGAAATGAAGAACATGGTTCTTACATAGCCACCAACTTCAACATAATTTATCATGAGAATAAATCCAAAGCAGACCTGGGAAGAAGGCCTTCCACTATGAGTCTTTCAACAATGACCAAGAGAAGAATGCCAAATATTTGATTTATTATATTTGTTGAGACTATAAACACTAGGATTAATAGATGATGTAGATCAGTAATTCTAACTATGGAAAGTAACAGTAATAGTATCTTTTTGGATGATAGACATGCCTCCACTTCATTCTCCTTTAGTGAATGTCTTTTTCACTTTGAATGTCTTTGATATAAATAGAAGATGGAGTAAATTCTACAAAAGAATTAAAATGATCTACAAATCTAGAAATTGAAATAATATTTATAGCTTGAATCCATTTATTAGTATGACTTTGATGGTACTATAGAAAGGTACAAAGCTAGGTTGGTAGCAAAAGGCTACACTCAAACATATGGGGTTGACTTCTTTGAAACCTTTTCTCCTATTGCTCTCCTGGGATCTATGTGGTTGGTTATTTCTGTTGCAATTTATTGGGGATGAAACTTATTCCAATTGGATGTCAAGAATGCTTTTTATATGGGGATCTGGTTGAAACTGTATACATGCAACAACCACCTGACTTTGAACGACATGGGGGAGTGTAGCAAAGTATGTCTCTTAAAGAAGAACATTTATGGTCTTAAGCAAAGCCCTCGTGCTTGGTTTCATAAATTATTTGAGGTTGTATCTGTTTTGGCTTTTAGAGGTTCCCGTTAGACCACTCCTTATTTGTCAAGCAGGACACTTTTGGAGTCATTTTGATGGCTGTTTATGTAGATGATATTATCTTGACTAGAGACAATGGTCAAGAGATATTAGAAACTAAACACTATTTGCAACAACACTTTATGACCAAAGATTTGGGTACTTCTCTCTATTTCTTGGGCATTGAGGTAGCTAGAAGTAGAGAAGGAGTGCCTATCTCAGAGGAAACATGTGCTAGACCCAATTACAAGAGATAGGTATGCTACGGACTAAACCTGCATCTATTCCCATGAGTCCCAAACTTCACCTCCATGATGAACAGTTTGAGGCTATAGATAGCAAATCATATTGAACTCTGATTGGAAAGCTATTGTATGTGACGATCACTAGGCCTGACATTTGTCTAGTAGTGGGGAAACTGAGTCAATTCATGGACAGGCCAAAGAAAGTTTGTTGGGATGCAACTCTCATGGTTCTCAAGTATCTCAAATCTGCATTTGGGAAAGTTTATTTTTTAGCAGAGAACTTCCATCGAAGTTGAGGCATTCACACATGCCGATTATGCAGGTTCTATTGAAGACAAAAAGTTTACCTCTAGTTTTTGTGTTTTTGTTAGGAGGAACATATAGTATTATGAAGGAGCAAGAAGCAAATTGCGGTTGCCAGATCTAGTGCTGAATCTGAGTACAGGGCTATGGCTCAGACCGCAACAGAGATGACATGGATAAAATCCATGCTTACAAGCCTAGGGGTGACTGTCCCTCTCCTGATGAACAGGTATTGTGACAATAAAGTGGCCACTCACATAGCCAATAATCTAGTGTTTCACGAGAGAACGATGCATATTGAAGTAGATTATCACTATGTCAGGGACATGGTACAATCTAGCATTATTTCTACCACTCACGTTACTTCTGAGGAACAAGTAGTTGATATGTTCACTAAACCACTGCCTGTTATTGAGTTTTCTATTTGTTGTAACAAGCTGAGCATGATGGATATATATGCTCCGGCTTGAGGGGGAGTGTTGGAAAATAATATTTTGTGCTAGAGGTTTCTAACAAATATATTTAAAGCCGTGTACCTACAAGTCTTACCTTGTCATTTTTTGATATTTTTTGTGGATTCTTTTGTAATAAGTGGCTGCTGCCTCTTGTTACCCTAATCACATATATTCTGTGGTTAAGGGTTAATGAAATTTACTGATTCTCTCTCCTCCTAACCCTAATTTCAACAACTTGCTTGATCCTGCATCATCCAATTTTCATGCTCAAGGTTGGCTACCTGTTTCTATTTGGTAGAGGTGGACCCAGTCCCATCCTTAACTTCCTGTAAAACATATTCTGGAGGGATTGGAGTAGATCTATCCAGGTGTCCAGAGATACCTTATCTCTTAATGGATGGGAGAATTTGTTCTCTCCATGTAAGGAAATGGGAAATTGGAAGTGATAAGTTTCTGAGAGACAAGCTGCCAAAACGATTGGAGGAAATAATGGAATGAGAAGAGGTATCCAAGAGACAATACAGAGATGGCAAATCAGAACATAAAGAACTAGAATTAAGAAAAAATGTATGCACGGGAAAAAATAAAAAGATGCTTAATGCTCAGTTCAATGGATATGGCAGTATACTCCTTCCTCAGCTTTATAGAGATGTAATTGTATAGATGCACCCATTTTTTTATTTTTATTTTTTCCTTTTTTGGGGGTGGGTGTATCTGCTGTGTTCCTCTATACAGAAAATATCCTGGCAATTCAGGCAAGAAGTTCTGCTAGCTTTTCAAAGGATATAGAGTTAAGTGTTTTTTCAACTCATGGCAGACATGACTATGACGGAGAGGAGGACTTACATGCAGATTTAATGGGAAACAGATTAGACAGGAATACTGTATGAAAACTGATGCGTACATGCAATCTAGATCACTCGACCAAAACTAAAATGCAGAACAGTCGAACAGACTATACAAATTCAGACGTCTGATCTGACAACAGACCCAAAGCAAGTATGAAAACTGATGTAGAACAGAGAGACAAAATTGATATAGAGAATAAATCTGAATGCAGAAATATGCAGGAACAACAGAGTTAGGGCAGCAAAAGTGAGATACAGATATAAAGATGAGCAACTGAAATTAGGGCAGATAAGGAAGAGGGGAATCAGATGAAAGAAGAAGACAGGAGGAAAATTTTTATGTAATCAACTCCCAGGTCAGTTTTGTCATACATGGCTCTCAGGTCAGGTTTTTTAAATAAGTTAGACATAAATTTATATATAATCAACTCAGATTTCATTAGGGAATACAGAAACATCCCAATGTGCACAAAGGCCCAACCAAAGAATAAGCTTTCTCCTTAATAAAGGCACAAGAAACTTCATAACCTCCTACAGCTAGACTGTTAGAGATCTAGCTATTGGAGCCTCTGATGTCTAGAAGAGCAGAGATAAGAAATACCAAAAAGAATAATAAAAGAATACAATCAGAAAAAGAATAAGAAACATATATAGAAAAGTATATATGAAAGATAAGACAGAATACAACAAAGGGGACCTGTTATATATACATACATGAAATTTAACACCCTCCTCCCCCTTCAAACTTATGGTATCACAACCAAAAGTTTGTTAGGAAGAGACGAAAATCTAGATGCTTTATGGTCTTCTTAAAAATCTCTTGATGAACATAGTGATGATCCGTGTTATTGTATTTGGTTTACTCGTAAAATCTGTGATTGCTGGCTATATAGATTGTGCTTTTGTTATCACAATAAAGCTTGGTTGGCTTCTAAAAATAAGTCATATCTTTCAAAAGTTTTTCATCCAAAAAGTATTTGTAGTTGTGCTTGTCATGGCATGGTACTTAATTTCAGTAGAGGACCTTTGTTGCTTCTTATGTCTTCATGATATTAAAAGATCACCTAAAATACATAAAATCTTGTAATAGAGTGGTAGTTGTTGGGATTTGGGTCTATTACCCTGGACAGCATCAATGCATGTAATTTGTTAAAGAGTATTTCTGAAATATTAGAAAGTTAGAGAGGATGTCTTTGAACATTTTCTTATAGTTGTTGGAATGTTTTTGTAAAGTGTTTGCAGCCAGCCCTAATCTCTTTTAAAAGAGATTAGGGTTACGTTAATGAATCAATTCTTTTGGCTCTCTCTCTCTCGTTCTCTCCTTTCCTCAACATCTCTCTCGTCTCTCTCAATCTGCAACATGGTATCAGAGCCCTAGATCTAGGACTGTGCTATCTAGGGTTTCACGTTCCTTCCTTCATCTCTTGCCTCTTCCTCCAAGTTAGGGTTCACGTCTATATTTTTCTGTTGATTTCAAGAAAAACAAGTATTCTGTTTGGTAAAAGGGGCTAATCACGTTTTAACATGTAGAAACGTGACTAGCACCCTTGTGTTGCTGTTGCCGTCGAAGACTTGGAGAAACGTTGATGAAGTTGCTGTCGTGGAAGAGGATGGTGGATCTAATCTAGATGTATCAGATCTGAGTTTCTGTTGCCATGAAAAATATCTATGTTGCTCAGATCTGTTTATCAGGTCTGATTTTCTGTGGCTGTGAAGAAAAATCTATGAAGTTGTGTATCAGATCTGCCCTAAACCGATCTGATTTTCTGATTTTTTGCTGTTGTGGAAGCAGATCTGTGACGTTATATATCAGATCTGCCCTTTCGCTGTTGTGTGTGGAGTCACGTTGCTGTTTGAAGATGCAGTTTTGACGTGAGGAGAAATATCTGCAAATCATGAATGTGAAATTAGCAAAGTGACGCTTTGTGAGGTGTGGACTGCTGCTAATCGTAAGTACAAGATATTTCAGTTGAGGCCGTTGATTTCTTTGTCATGTGGACAACAAGTTTTATGAGAAACTGCTGTGTTTAAGAGAAGCAATAGTCTTTTACTGTTGGGTGAAGAAGTTTCAGTCATCGACTGAAACAGTTGTTCCATATTGCTGCCTGTTTTATATATTTTCAGATCTACTTGTTTGAGAAAGTTTCAGATATTGTTTCCCGTTTGAGATATTGCTGCCCGTTTGAGAAAGTTTCAGATTTGTTATTGGAGTCACAAGCCCCTTTTCCGAATTTTTCTAGGCTGCCTTTGATCCTTTACGTCTGATATTAGTGGACAGCAACATCCTAGACTCTTAACGTGTACACCAATTGGGTGTTCTTTATTTACTATGGCTGATAACAGTACATCTGAGGGCTCTACTGAATACAAGATGGCTGAAAATTCCTTCTCCTATGGAACCACGATCAAACTTAATGGTTCAAATTATGAAATATGGTCTAGGGTATTCATAATGTCTGTGGCTGGCCATAGGAAGAAATATATTCTTGAGGAGGATGAACCTACTGAGAAAAAAGGAATATATGCTGCGTGGGATGAAGATAATTACATTGTTATATCTTGGATTATGAATAGTGTGGAGTCTCATATAGCCCCAACTATTGCATATTATACCAAGGCCAAGGAGATGTGGTATTTCTTGAGGAAGACATACTCGCATGCCACTAATGTAATTAAGATCTTACAATTGGAAAAGGAGTTATGCAACATACGACAACCTGGCTCTGATACCATGTAAGAATCTGGATGTGAAGACGTCCCTCCGTTTGTAAATCTGTTATTAGAGAGGAAAAACAGCAAAGAGAAGCAATGGAGTAGACGAGAAAGCAGTTGGCGTCTAGAGAGAGAGGCAGCCGCTGCGATAGATCTTCATTAACATCACATAACCCTGATTAGGGTACAACAAATATGTACAATAAAGAATAAACAATTACAGGAACGCCACCGGTAAGTGACCTTGGGCGTGAGAACATAAAAAGAATGGATCGGGTCTAAGTAGACCCGATCCCCATACGCTAACACCTATCTGGCCTATCTCCAGAATGCTCTGTTGCAAAGTCTCAAATTCTCACAGACAGTGATCTTCTAGATTTAGCAGACACGTATAATAGGCTGAGTCGTCTTGCAATCACTCTTTCTCAGAATACGCTTGACACACCAATCTCTGCACTTGTGATATCAGGAGGACGGGGCCCTAGTTCGTTTGGTGGCACTAGGGGACGTGGTGCAGGACGCAGCAGATTTCAGTGCTCTTATTGTGGCAAAGTTGGTTATCTAGAGGATCGTTGTTGGGACAAGCATCCTCACCTTTGTTCGAGCGTCTCCTCTGGATGTGGTGGAGGTAGAATTGCCACAGGCAAAGGTCATTCTTCATCCCAAGCAGCTCATTCAAAGGCAACAATATCTATGGTTGAGTCTTCTACTGACCCTTCTATATCTATGTCATATTCTCTTAACTTAAGTAATGATGAATATGATCGTGTTCTTGCTCAAAGGTCTGCCTCTACATCTGCCAATGCCACTGTTATAGACTCAACATTCTCTGTTGGTACTCCTACTGATGATCCAGGTATGACATGGATGATAGATTCTGGTGCTTCTAGACATTGTTGTAATCAACCACAGAATTTTTCATCATTTGTCAGATTCTCTACACCACATGTCTGGCTTGCTGATGGCAAGCTGTCTCCTGTTTTGGGCAGCAGTGATATCCACCTTCTACATTTAGGCACTGTTACACATGTGCTATATGCTCCTCAGTTTCCTATTAACTTGGTATCCGTCAAGCAGCTAACTATTGATTTAAAGTGTAAAGTCATTTTTGACCATAGTTCTTGTTCTTTTCTGGACTTACTAACTAGGAAGATGATTGGTGGTGGCCATGAACGTGAGAGACTGTATTTTTTGTCGATCCTAGTTGATGTTGCTGCATCCTTAGTCCCTTCAAAGCCTTCTCCTTTCCAATGGCATCTCAGACTGGGTCATCCCTCAGTACCAAAACTTCGTTGCATGTTTCCAAATATTCCTGCATCAGAGTCATTCTTATGTGATGCTTGTCAATTGGGCAAGCATACACTGAGCAACTTTCCTTCGAGTCAGAGTCCATCTAGTCAGAGTCCGTTTGATCTCATTCATACAGATGTATGGGGTCCTAGTCGAGTTTCTTTTCAGTCATGTTTTTGCTACTATCTTGTTTTAGTTGATAATTTTACTAGAGTCAGTTGAGTTTTCTTGTTAAGGGAAAAATCTGAGGTCATATGTATTCTTCATAAATTTGTCAAGGACATAAAAACTCAGTTTGGTCTCATTGTAAAAAATATTTGCACTGATAATGCTCTTGAATTCAAATCTTCCATTCTACTTCAGTTTTATGCCAATCATAGAATTCACCCTCAATATACTTGTCTGCATACGTCCCAACAAAATGGTGTAGCCGAAAGCAAACATCGGCAACTCCTAAATGTGGCTTGCACTCTTATGCTACATTCTCACATGCCTGCCTATTTTTGGGATGATGCTATTCTTACTGCATGTTACCTCATTAATAGATTACCCTCTTCCTCCATCCAAGAACGTATTCCCATTCAAATTCTATATCCAGGGTGTCCATTATTTTATTTACCTCCCAAAGTATTTGGATGCACTTGCTTTGCACATATCCTAGGCCCAAACAAAAATAAACTTGCTGCTCAAGCCATCAAATGTGTCTTTATTGGCTACTCAGCCAATCAAAAAAGATATAAATGCTTTGATGCCCTAACTAAGAAAGACATTATCAGTGCGAACGTTACCTTCTTTGAGTCTCGTCCTTATTATTCCCCGTCAAGTCCATCTCCGTCAGAGATGCATGTACCTGTACCTCTTCCTATTCCATCAGTGTCACTTGAGTCATTTCCTCCATCTCAACCTAGGGCACATGAACGTTTCCTTGATCCTCTGTTGGTTTACCCTCGTCGTCTAGGTCTCTCTCTTAGTCGTCCACCAACATCATCTTAAGAAGTAAGCTTCACTGATAAGACCAACTCAGGTTTAAATGATGACCATTCTGAGATCTTCCTATTGCCATTCGCAAAGGCAATCGACAGTGCACACTACATCCTATTTCTAATTTTGTATCTACTAACTGTCTGAGTACAAGTTTGGTGCAGTTTGATCAAGCTCTATCTAGTCATGTTGTCCCGTCTTCTCACCATCACGCTCTGTTAGATCCACGTTGGCGCCAAACAATGCAGGAGGAAAAGGATGCTTTTCTTTCTCGGGAGACTTGGGATTTGGTAGATCCCCCGATACACTGTGATGTGGTTGGATCAAGATGGGTATTCACCATCAAGTATCATTCTGATGGTTCGGTTGAAAGGTTCAAGGTATGTCTTGTCGCAAAAGGGTATATTCAGACTTATGGTATTGACTTCTTTGAGACATTTTCGCCTGTGGCTCGGTTTGGCACTATTCGATTAATTATATCTCTTGCTGTCCAAAGAGAGTGACCTCTCTTCCAGCTGGATGTGAAAAATGCCTTCCTGTATGGAGACCTTTCTGAAACCGTCTATATGCAGCAAGATGACGTAAAGGAGGAGAGGAGCGTAACTTGAGGATTGCCTCAACGTCCGCCGGCGCTCCGGCGATCGCATCCCCCTTTCCTTACAAAAGACCGGGGTTAAATTGGTCTTACGGGTGAAGGCTTTCCTCATCTCGAAGTTGATTTCCTATTCACTTCTATACCTTGATACTTGCTGGTTTTGCCTCTTGAATCTTGATTCCAGCAAGGAGAACGTGTGGTGCAACCTCTACCCGTGGGAGATTGCAGCCCAAGAGAGAGTAGGCATCGCTTCCGTCGAGCGACATCGACGATTGTTTCCCCCAATCGACATTCTGTTCACTCTTGGGGTTGATTGGGAATCCGGTGAAGATATTACCTCTCTCTTTATCGTTCCTTTCTAGATAGAACTTGATTTTTCTCTTGTTCTTGTGATTCTATCCAAGGATTTTACTACCCGTTGGTGCTCATCGTTGTTCTGCGCCGCTGGTGACCTGCGGCGCCGTCGTTCTTCCGTCACTGCCAGGGCTTCTTCCGCCTTTGCCCCCCCTTGTCCTGTTGTCTCTTGTGATGGTGAAGGGTTTCCCGGTGCTGTTTTTTCTTTTTGTCTCTCTTTGGTGATCGTGATGGTTGAAGAGATGACTTCCAAGGTCGGTGATTGGATTGTTGATAGCGGAGCTACACATCATATGACAGGGGATCCTAAGATGTTTCAAGAATACAAATTGTCTTCCGGGCAGCAACGCGTGTCTATGGCTGATGGGTCTTCTATTTCTGTGGCTGGAAAAGGGAGTTTGTCCTTGTTGAATAAATATCTTCTTCATAATGCTCTTCATGTTCCCAATATTCCGGTAAATCTGTTATCTGTCAACAGTATTACCAAAGAACTCAATTGCAATCTAATCTTCTCTGTTGATCGGTGTTTCCTGCAGGACTTGGTGACGGGGACGAAGATTGGGATTGGTTCGGTTATTGATGGACTCTACAGACTGCCCGTGCAGGTTGCTTCTGCTCTCATTTCAGCCACTAGTGGACAGTTGTCAGGTGTGGAGGACAGATCTACCATCGTGCGATGGCACGAGCGGCTTGGCCATCTCCCGTTTCAGTTGATTAAGAAGTTGTTTCCTCGACTTTTTACCTCTGTTTCCTTGGACTCTCTCACCTGTGAAGTGTGTCAGTTAGCTAAACATGTTAGGGCTTCGTACCCTATTTCTTTCAATAAAACCACCCGTCTGTTTGCCTTGGTTCACTCTGATGTTTGGGGTCCTTCGGGAGTTCCCACTTGTCGTGGTTTTCGTTACTTTATGACTCTTATTGATGACTACTCTCGTTGTACGTTCGTGTACCTGTTGAAAGACCGTAGTGAAGTTCCCGTCATTGTCAAGAACTTTGTTGCATTCGTTGAGACTCAATTTCAGACTTCTGTTCAGGCTTTCCGCACTGATAATGCTAGAGAGTATGTCTCCCAATCTCTTTATGACTTCTTGAAGAGCAAGGGTATTGTTCATGAGACGTCCTGTAGTTACACCCCTCCCCAAAATGGCGTGGCTGAACGGAAAAAACGCCATTTATTAGCTGTCACCCGGGCTATTATGTTCCATAGACATGTTCCTAAGCGCTACTGGGGTGATGCTCTTCTTACTAGTGCTCATCTCATTAACCGTATGCCTACTCGTGTGTTGAATCATGAATGGTCATTCCCCTTATTCTATTTTGTGGCCTACTCAGAATCCCTGGCCTTTGACCCCTCGGGTGTTTGGGTGTGTTTGTTTTGTCCATGATCATAGTCCCACTCTCAAGAAACTTGATCCTCGGTCCATCAAAGCGGTCTTTTTGGGGTATTCCTCCACCCAGAAGGGATACAAGTGTGTCGATCCTAGCACTTCCAGAGTATATGTCTCCAGGGATGTTACCTTTCATGAACATGAGGCATACTTTTCTGCGAATCCTCTTCAGGGGGAGTGTCTAGGTGAGAGAGTGGAAGAGTATTCTTCGCATCAGTTGATTCAGTTCACTTATTTCTTGGATTACACGGTTAGTTCTCCGAGTGTGGTAGACACAGTCAGTGAGGACAGAGACAGTCAGATGGAGGGGGGCCCTGTGGAAGAATAGTCCCGCGATCATTTGTTTGGTCAGGTATATAACAGGAAAAAGAAGGATGTGATGGAGGTTCTTGATGTTACCAATCCCAATCTTGTGAGCTTCCCGGATGATCCAAGTCCAATGAATGAAGATCTTTCCATAGCCCTGCGCAAAGGCACTAGGTCATGTACTTCTCATCCTATTCAGAGATTTGTTTCGTATGCTAAACTCAGTAAAGAATACAAGTGCTTTATTATCTCTTTATCTATGGTTGTTATTCCCAGGTCAGTGGAAGATGCCAGAGAGGATCCTAAATGGCTACAGGCCATGACAGAGGAGATGGACGCCCTGACAAAGAACAAGACGTGGGAGGTTGTTGATATTCCCAAGGGAACTCACTTAGTTGGTTCCAAGTGGGTGTTTACTGTGAAGTACAAACCTGATGGCACTGTAGAACGCTATAAAGGTCGTCTCGTTGCAAAGGGGTTTAGCCAGAAATATGGGATTGACTATCTTGAGACGTTTGCTCCCGTTGCTAAACTGAAGACAGTAAGAGTCATCTTAGCTCTGGCAGTGCAAAAGAAGTGGAGCATGTACCAACTTGATGTCAAGAACGCCTTCTTGAATGGTCACATTGAGGAAGAAGTCTATATGAGCATGCCGCCTGGATATGCTCAGAACGGGAAATGTTGCTATCTCAAGAAAGCATTATATGGTCTCAAGCAGTCCCCTAGAGCGTGGTTTGAAAGACTAAGGGTTGTAATGAAGACTAATGGATATAAACAAGGAAATGGTGATCACACCCTCTTCATCAAGCAGAGAAATGGTCTGGTGAGCCTCCTACTTGTATATGTTGATGATATGATTGTCACAGGTGATGACGAAGAAGAAAAGAGGAAGATGAAGGAAACGTTAGCTGCTGAATTCGATCTCAAAGATCTGGGTAAATTAAGGTATTTTTTGGGAATTGAGATCGCACGATCTGAGATTGGACTTATTATGAGCCAAAGAAAATACACTTTGGATCTTCTAAAAGAGAAGTAAACTGGGATGCAGGCCCTTTCTTACTCCAATGGAGTCTGGCACAAGGATAAGTATCAAAACTGGGACGATCTTGGATGAGGAAGGAAAAGGGAGGTATCAGCGGCTAGTTGGTAAACTTATTTATCTCACTCTTACTCGTCCGGATATTACGTATGCTGTGGGTGTGTTAAGTCAGTTTATGCATGCCCCTACTGATTGTCATTGAAAAAGTGCTGAAAGAGTATTGGGATACTTAAAGAATGACCCAGGGAAAGGACTGCTCTACACTCGACAAGATCAACTCAGCATTGAAGGATACTCTGACGCCGACTGGGCAGGATGCACAGATACTAGAAGGTCTACCACAGGATACTGCATCTTTCTTGGAAGTAACCTGGTGGTATGGAGAAGTAAAAGACAAGAAGTTTGTTTCAGGTCCAGTGCTGAGGCTGAATACAGGGCAGTTGCTATGGGGGTTACAGAAATGTTATGGCTCAAAATTCTTCTAGCAGATATTGGGGTTAAAATGGAAGAGAAGATGAGGATGTATTGTGACAACAAGTCGGCTATTAACTTGGCAAACAATCCTGTCTTGCATGATAGAACCAAACATGTGGAGATCGATCGCCACTTCATACGGGAACGCATTGATTCAAAGGAGTTGATTCTGCCATATATGAAGTCTGAAGATCAAATCGCAGATGTGTTAACCAAAGGATTATGTACATCTTCATTTGAAAAGAATGTTAGCAAGCTTGGCATGTTTGACATGTATGCCAAGCTTGAGGGGGAGTGTTAGAATATCATGTATAAGGGTACCGGGTCTGGATATGGACCCAGTCCTATGGGCACGGGTACCGAGAGTGGCTCGGTACCCTAGGCGGGTCTCCCTCTTATATAATCTCACTTATGGTGTAATTGTTGATTAAGTGGAATAAGACTTTCTCTCTCCTAGGGTTGCGGTTGTGCACCTAGGTAGAGCTTCTCTGTGGGTTTTCACCTCTCTTTGAGGTTTTCCACGTATATTGTGTGTCTCTTTTCCTTCTCCCTATCTCGTTACGTGTTTCTACAGTTAGCACTATTCATGTCTCCTCAGAAGATCAGACAGCTGATATCCTCACCAAGGCTCTTCCCATATGCGATTTCCTGAGATGTTGTAACAAACTGAGAATGATTGATATATATGCTCCAGCTTGAGGGGGAGTGTTAAAGAATATTTCTGAAATATTAGAAAGTTAGAGACGATTCTTTAAACATTTTCTTATAGTTTTTGGACTGTTTTTGTAAAGTGTTTGCAGCCAGCCCTAATCTCTTTTAAAAGAGATTAGGGTTACGTTAATGAATCAATTCTTTTGGCTCTCTCTCTCCTTTCCTCAACATCTCTCTCATCTCTCTCAATCTGCAACATAATTCATGCTAATAGATTAATAAATTTAAAACTTTATGATATTTTCTGGGAAACCCTTATGCCCCCTTAAAATTTGTATAAGTCCCTCCTTAATCTCGTAGAAATAGAAAAAATTACAACATGGTGCCTAAGGAATGAATGAACTTTATCTTCTCAGCTTTTCAATATTCACAAATAGCCTCTTCATATTTTCAGCAAATTCTCAAAAGAGCCATTCCCAAACAAAAATCATTAAACTAGGGGGGTAATTTATGATATTACTCCTCTAATCACATTTACTTTTAAAAAAAGTAAAAAAGGAAAAAAGAGGGTTGAGGGCCTTGACCCTCACCATCCTCCAGTAAGGGAAGCATCCACCCTCGCTGGAGGATGGTGAGGGTCTAACCTCCTTTTTAATTTTTCTAAAATAATTCTAAAATTACCCTTTACTTTAATAGTGATTGAGTGACAATAGACTACGTTTATACACATAAAACATGCTCTAGCATGAAGTCTATTAATGGTTCCTTTTTTTATTGCATTTCTATCTGCATGCATAATTTATTTTCCTGGACACAGAATCTATTCTTATATAATCTTGTTCTTGTCACCTGTATGTGCGAGTGCAGTTGCAGCCTTAGCTTGACAAGATCATTTGAAAGAGCAGCTGCAAGTAAAGCACGATCTGTGATAATATTGCCCGCCAGAGGTAATCGGTAAGATTTTATCTTGGATCAAGTTTCAATTTTGTTTATTTATGACGTTAGAAATGCACACACATCCCCCTTCTCTCCCTCTTCTTCTTTTCCCTTCTTCTATTCTCATGCTTTTAGACACACTTATGACTGCATCACACATGGGTGTGCATACAGGTGCAGAAACAGGAGCGTTTTCAAAATTTGGTTAATACTCTAGTTTTACCATGTTAAAGCTGTTTGAGATCGGTTTATGGCATATCTAGGTCAGCTCATAAGGTTTCAAACTGATTTCTTGACATTCTATGGTCATTCTAGATGAAGTAACTATTGGTTCATAAAGTTTTTCAATTGGTTTATTAATACCTTGACCAATTTGAACGATTTTAACCCATTTTATGGAGTTACTGTCAGTTTGGCAACAAATGGATCAGTCCATGAGGGTTCAGAACTGATTTCACGTCTTACTGATTTGATTGATAAGGTATTGGCCCAATTTCAGGGGTTCTATGACCATTAATGATGTTGTAAGATAGGTTTCATATTGTTTTAGTCTGGTTCATATGGTTTCAAATATTGTAGAGGTTTTAGAACTGGATCTTGAGCTTTACATGCCATTGTTTTCTACAAAACAAATTTTCCAATTTTTTTCCATCTGATCATCATTTTGAGTAGGTTATACATTGATTGTGCAAGTTGCTATCATTACTGTGGAACAGGTTTGCGAGAAAGAGAGAAAAAAATCAGTTTCCATTAGCCCTAATCTCATGTTAATATGGGATTAGGGTCGGCAACCAAAAATGACATAAAAAGTCCACAAAACAAATCATAAATATTAAAGAGAGCTCCACGACCTATAAATATTTACTAAAAGCCCCTTCATGATATGATAATGACTCTCAGCACACTCTCTCATGTTGGAGCACAGATGTCCTTCATGCTCTGCTAGTTATAACATCTTGTGAAATCAACTATAGAGAGAAGCTTGGTTAGTGCATCGGCTACTTGATCTTCAGATGACACATGCATAATCGATATGACTCTTGTTTGAACCATATCTGGAATGTAGTGACAATCAACTTCTATATACTTGACCTTCATGAAAAGCATCATTGTTTGTAATATAGGTAACCACTTTATTGTCACATCTCATCTTCATATGTAATTTTACCTGAACCATTAAGGCTTAAGCTGATAAGCATAAATTTCACCCAAGTCATCTCAGCCGCATGGCCTAGGATATGTGCAAAGCAAGTGCATCCAAAAACTTTGAGAGGTAAATAAAATAATGAACACCCTGGATATAGAATTTGAATGGGAATACGTTCTTGGATGGAGGAAGAGGGTAATCTATTAATGAGTTAACATGCAGTAAGAATAGCATCACCCAAAAAATAGGCAGGCATGTGAGAATGTAACATAAGGGTACGAGCCACATTTTGGAGTTGTCGATGTTTGCGTTCGGCTACACCATTTTGTTGGGACGTATGTGGACAAGTATATTGAGGTCGAATTTCATGGTTGGCATGAAACTGAAGTAGAATGGAAGACTTGAATTCAAGAGCATTATCAGTGCGAATATTTTTTACAATGAGTCCAAACTGAGTTTTTATTTCCTTGATAAAATTTTGAAGAATACATATGACTTCAAATCTTTCCCTTAACAAGAAAACCCAACTGACTCTAGTAAAATCATCAACTAGAACAAGATAATATAAAAAACATGACCAAAAAGGAACCCAACCAGGACCCCATACATCCACATGAATAAGATCAAACAGACTCTGACTCGACGGACTCTGACTTAAAGGAAAGACGCTCCGTGTATGCTTGCCCAACTGACAAGCATCACATAAGAATGACTCTGATGCATGAATATCTAGAAACATGCGACGAAGTTTTGGTACTGATGGATGACCCAGTCTAAGATGCCGTTGGAAATGAGAAGCCTTCGAAGGGATTGAAGTTGCAACAACATCAACTGGGATCGACAAATAATAAAATCCATCATGTTCATGGCCACCACCAATCATCTTCCCAGTTAGTAAGTCCTGAAAAGGACAAGAACCATGGTAAAAAATAACTTTACACTTTAAATCAATAGCTATCTGTTTAACAGAAACTGAGGAGCATATAACACACGTATAGCAGTGCCTAAATGTGGTTGGTAGATATCACCGCTGCCCAAAACAGGAGACAACTTGCCATCAGCCAGCTTGACGTGCTGTGGTGTAAAAAATCTGAGAAAAGATGAAAAATTTTGTGGTTGATTACAACAATGTCTAGAAGCGCCAAAATCTATCATCCATGTCATACTTGGATCATCAGTAGAAGTACCAACAGAGAATGCCGAGTCTATAACAGTAGCATCGACAGATGTAGAAGCAGATGTAGAGGCAGACCTCTGAGCAAGAACACGATCATATTCATCGTTACTTAAGTTAAGGGAATATGACATGGATATAGAAGGATCAGTAGAAGACTCAACCATAGATATTGTTGCCTTTGAATGGGCTGCTTGGGATGAAGAAAGACCTTTGCTGGTGATGATTCTACCTCCACCATGTCCAGAGGAGACATTCGAACGGAGGTGAGGATGCTTGTCCCAACAACGATCCTCTAAATGACCAATTTTGCCACAATAAGAGCACTCAAATCTGCCACGTCCTGCACCTCGGCTTGTACCACGTCCCCTAGTGCCACCAAAAGAACTAGGGCCCCGTCCTCCTGATATCACAAGTGCAGATACTGGTGTGTCATGCGTATTATGAGAAAGAGTGGCTGCAAGACGACTCAGCCTATTATATGTGTCTGCTAGATCTGTAAGATCACTGCCTGTGAGAATTTAAGACTTTGCCGCAGAGTATTCTGAAGATAGGCCAGATGGAACGCTACCATACAAGTTTCAAAGTGTGATGCATAACAATGCTGGCAAGGTGGACGAAGAGCCTTTAATCGTTCATATGCAGCAGTTAATGTAGCAAAATACTAAGATAGATCATGATCCCCTTGCCGTATGTTGCATAACTCCTCTTCCAATTGTAAGATCTTAATTACATTAGTGGCATGCGAGTATGTCTTCCTCAAGGAAGACCACATCTCCTTGGCCTTGGTATAATATGCAATAGTTGGGGTTATATGAGACTCCACACTATTCATAATCCAAGACATAACAATGTAATTATCTTCATCCCATGCAGCATATATTCATTTTTTCTTAGTAGGTTCATCCTCCTCAAGAATATATTTCTTCCTGTGACCAGCCACCGACATTATGAATACCCTAGACCATATTTCATAATTTGAAGTTTGAACCATTAAGTTGATCGTGGTTCCATAAGAGAAGGAATTCCCAGCCATCTTGTATTCAGTAGACCCTTCAGATTTACCGTTTTCAGCCATTAGTAAATAGAGAAGACCAGATTGACACAGAAGTTAAGAGGCTAGAAAATCACTGTCACTTAGAGGTTTGAACAGAAAACGTAATGTACTGATCACTAATATTAGAGAAATATCAATTGCAACACAGACGAATCTGGAAAAGAAACTTATAACTCCAATATCAGATCTGAAACTCTATAGATTAGGCAACAATATAGAATAATTTGTCTCAGCCGATGACTGAAACTCAATATCAGATCTGAAAGTTTATAGATCAGGCTTCTATATTGAATAAACTGTTTCAGCCAATGACTGAAATTTCTTCCCCAATCGACTGAAGACTGCTGCTACTTATAACTACATCTGTTTCACATAAAACTAGCTGTCCACCCGACAAAGGAATCAACAATATCAACTTACAGATCTTTTACTAAGAATCAGCAGCAGTCCACCCTCACGCAGCCTCACATTACTGATTTTACATCCACGATCTATAGAAGATTCTGCTCATATCAAAACTGCGTTCACAAACAACATATAGACTCCACAAACAACAGCTCCACAAGTAACGCTGCACCCACAACACTATGCCCCACATGATCAACATGAAGTTCCAATCACCGTTGAATTAGCATCCACGAGATCAACTTGAGGATCTGATCACGCCTTCCACATAGGCGTGATGAAGTCCTTCTCCACACAGCACACCCAAACCCTATTCTCTCACTGTCTGCTTATTGGGTGACAAGAGGGAATAGAGGATGGGTGATGACAAGAAGGAGGACGAAAGAACTATGGAGAACTCACTTGGCTGTTCGTCGGAAAGGTGGTCGCCAGAGAAGATGGTCGCCGGAAAAACTCACCCTGCTGTCGACGCCACACCTTGCTTTGATACCATGTTACGAGAGAGAGAGAGCCGAAAATAATACTTCATTAACGTAACCCTAATCTCTATTAAAAGAGATTAGGGCTAGCGACTTTACAAAAGTAGTTCAACAACTATAAGAAACTATTTAAAGACCTCTCCCTAGCTTTCTAATATTTCAGAAAAACTCTTTTACATCTTTAACACTTTTCAATTTTATGGAAACACATTCAACCAGAAATATTGTGTGGAAAATTACTGAAATTCGAAGCTATGAAGAAGAAGTTCTAAGTTTCTAACTTCTTCTTTTACTAATTTGGTCTAGCTGGTTGGCAGGTATGAAGTTGATGCAGATGCATTTCTCATGGTCTTGGCTCTCCAACCCCTTTCAAGCATATCATCTATCCCAATCATAGTAGAGGTACAATCCCTTGCCTACCATTTGAAATTGAACACATGATCAAGAGATGTATTTTGAGGAAGTGCAATTTTGGCCATTGTCTTGTGTATGCTTGCCTTAAAATTACATTTACTTGGAGAGAGTGTGTGAGGAATGTTTCTGCAGATGTGCTTGGGTAACTATAAATTCACCATTCTCTCCCTTCCTCAAAACCTTTTGAAATTACAAGTTGACCTTATACTAAAATTAAATCAGTAAGGTTCACAATTTCAAATGACCACAACCTTTATCATTTTGAGAGTGTAGGAGTTGGCTTTTGGTAAAATTTTTACCTTTCAATAAGATCATTAAATTTCCCATGGAAACGTTGCTCAGAACATCATTTAGATCTGATCTGACTTCATGAATAAAAATTGATCACTGACTTTGTAAGTTATTACCTCGTCAATTAGCTGACCCGATTGATGCATGCACATCTTTGTCTTCTTCCTCCTTTACTCTGACCAATATTATGCAACGTCACTAACAAATCAAACCTGGACATCCATGCCTATCCACATATTATCAAAATCTAAAAAAAAAATTATTCCACGGGCACAAAGCTACATTATATTCGATTTATGTTATGGTAAAACTATATACAAGAAACAAGTTTAACATTACCCCTATCATGTAACATATTTTACCCAAATAATATGTGAATGTAGGTCTGGATCAGATTTGACCTCAAATCCAAATCCAAGCATGTCAAATCTTAACAGCCGCCCTCAAGTTGTACATGGATTTTAACCATGCTCAACTTGTCATTTAAATAGCATAGACTCTATCTTACCTAGCCCTTTGTGAACAATTCAATAACTTGATCTTCATTTAAAAAATATTGCAGTTTTATCTCTTTATCTTTAACCTTCTGCTTAATGAAATGTTGCCCTATCCTGATGAGTTTTGAGTGACTATCATGAATAAGATTAACATAGTTGATCATGGTGCTTTGATTGTTGCACAATAACAATAATCTAGAAGCCACCTCTCCTAATTCTTTCGATAAATGTCCAATCCATGTGACTGCAGCAGTGGCCACAGCCATAGATCTGTATTTGGCTTCTGTACTCAACCTTGCAATGGCCTTTTGCTTCCTTCTGTTCTAAGATATAAGGTCTTCATTAAGGAACACAAAATACCCCAGACTGATCTCCTATATTTTGGGTCTCCTGTCAAGTTTACATCAGTATATGTGATCAAAGAAGTCCATCCCAACTCTCCCTTTCAGGTATTTGAGAATTCTTTCAGTGCTTCGATATGTCCAATTTTTTGTTCAAGTTTGAACAGTGATACTTGATTAGCAAAACTGACAACGTTTGGTCTAGTGAAGGTAAAATATTGAAGCATCCCCATTGTACTGCAATATCTGGTCATATCTTATATCTGGTTGGATCTTCATATAATATTCCATCTTGAGAGCTCAACTTGCTCAGGGTGTATACGAGTTTGTAATGTTTCGTGCCTCCCTTACGTACTAAGTTTATATTTGTGTTGGGTTAAAATTAGTACTCCATCTTTATTGTCAACTTCAACCCCGATAAAGTATCTCAAGCCTCCTATCTTGGATTTGCTTGTTGGAATTTCCAGGAGTTATTATGTCATCAACATATATAAGCCACAAGATGACTATATAAGAATCTCCATAATAAATAATGAGTGATCTATAGAAGACCTGTAGAACCAGTGCTACTGAATTTTGAGCGAGAAGCTTCCAGACCATGAACTTGAGCCTTACTTTCATCCATCTATGGACACATTCCTTAAGATCACTGGATACATTCCTTAAGATCACCCTCTATATGTCCAGGTTCTTATTCTATCCACCTATCCTTTTAAGTATTCACATAAAAAAATATTTTTGACATCTAGTCAATAGTCATCCATAATGGTTAAGCCAAAAATAAGTAGTGCAAATAGTAGCTCTTTTAACAATTAGACTAAGTGTTTCATCATAATCTTGTCTATTCCCCTGAGTGAATCCTCACGCCAAGTCTAGCTTTGTATATCTCAATGCTCCCATTATGTTTTGTTAAATTTAGAGAGAGAAAACTTGATTAACATTAAAGAAGCCCTAACTCCTCTTTATATAGAATAGAGGAGAGGGAGAAGTTACACGCAAGTCATTAAAAGAAACCCTTATTACATAAGTACCCTAACACTCAATATAAACATGTCTTAACACTCCCCCTCAAGTTGGAGCGTATATGTCAAACAAGCTCAACT
>JAANDH010000240.1:296991-328965 GCA_011799765.1 Nymphaea thermarum | reverse complement strand
AGACATCCTAAATCCATACCAAAATCTTACGACACTCAAGGTTCATCCAGTGAACATCATACCGATCTAAGAACCAAATGGAAACATCACTGGTCATATGAAAAACAGAAATGAAACAGCAGCTAATTTGGTCATTCATTAGAAATCTGGGCTGGCCAGAGAGTGAGAGCGCAGCCGGCATTCGCCGGAGAGGGAGAAACGGGCACCCGAGACAGAGTTCCCTCCCGTTTGCTGCTGCCTCTGACTGCCGCGCTATGTGGCCAAATCATTCACACGCAGTAGAAAAGGGCGACAGAAGTGAGAGTGAGAGGGAGAGAGGCCTACTTGGAGAGGGGAACAAGAGAGAGAATGAGAGAGAGAGAGAGAGACACACACTACCTTGCGAGAAAGAGAGGAACGGGAGGCTCGCGGCTGCACTGCTCGGGTGGAGTGGAGGCGTGGAACTCTGATGCGGAGGGGGAGAGGAGAATGGAGACGCACCTGTTCTGCGTGTGAGACGACGAGAAAGAAGAGGGAGCGGCTCGGCTCACTCAAGGAAGAGAAGGAAGAGGCGCTCTCCGACCGAGCGTGCCCTAACGGGCAAAAAAAATTTTCCGGAAAAAAATTTCGTCTCGGTCGAGACCGGAAATTTTTTTCCGAAAAAAAATTTCCGGAACCGACCTCAACTGATGGAAAAATTTTAAATTTTTGATTTTTTTTTTTTCGGTGAACAATAAATTTCGGCCCAACAAACGCTCCAATGGAGTGAAACCAACAAGGTAATAAAAGTGAGGGAAGGGATTCAACATTTCAATTAAACAGCCAAATATTTCTTCTACTCACCCAAAAAACTTAAAAACATATGAGATAACCACTAGTCAACAAAGATTGAGTCCTAATCATTTGGGCATTCAAAATCATCGAGTCACTTGCCCCAACATCATTTGGGTTTAAGGACTTAATTTGCAAATTTATAAAATAAAAATATATTTTAAACCACTTAAGAAAATAGAAAATGAAAATCAGCCTGTATCGGTCTTGTCTCGTATCGGCAAAGAATCAAATACCATACTAATTTGCAAATTTATAAATAAAAAGATATTTTAAACCATTTAAAAAAATAGAAAATGAAAATCAGCCTGTATCGGTCTTGTGTCGTATCTGCAAAGAATCAAATACCATACGTATCGGGTCATGTGATTCAGTCCTGAGCGATTCAGACACTTTTCTTTCCATTTTTCCCTGACGTATCGGGTCATAAATATTACCACATTTTTCCCTCGCTTAAAGCGTTGAGGGGCTGGCTTTTCTGTGTCCGTTCAAAAACCTCCTTCACCGCGCGGGCAACCTCCCACATCGCAGCCCTAGTGCCTCTCTAGTTCTCTCTACAGGGCGACACACGGAAGAGCCTAACCAGTGGAGGGGAGGAGGAGTGAGGGCATTCAGAACCTGCCATTTCTGCTGCTTCTTCCTCTTCGTTCTTCATGTTCTCTCCTGCCAGCAAGAGGCCTAACTTGGGCGCCCACAAAGGCCGGAGCTCCATCCATGGCGCCCCCGGATCGCCTGCCACGCCGCAGTCGAATGCCCACAGGCCAGCCCTTGGCGGCCTTGTTCCTAATCGGCCGGATTACGGAACGCCTATGCCCAAGAGTTCGAGATTTTCCGGTGTCTCCAGGTAGCGTTGCCGTTTTCTTTTCGCTTTAGACATGTTTGCTTATTTCTTAGGCTTACGCGCAGTCGTCATCCTGTCCTTTCATAAGAAATGTATGACGAGTTATAGGAATTATCCGCCCCTGTGACGCGATTCTGTAATCTGGACATTTCGGGGTAAGTTGGGGTATTGTTTTTTATATCAACTACTAGGAATTATGCGATCAAAGCATGCAACATCCAGGGATGAAGTAGACAAGAGAGTGGTGGTTTGGCATAAAAAAAGATCGCATAGCCGTCTTAGTTCTCTAGGCGCTGCCTAGGCGTGCCTGGCCTGAAAAGGCGTCCCATGTCTAACAGACTTTATTCTATTACTAACACTTCAGTTTTTTGAGAGTTCTTCTGTAATTAAGTCCTATTTAGCTAAAATTAATTGTCATAATCAAGATTGCATTTAGTATGTAAATGAAGATGAAGAAATTTACCCATATGAAACAAACTTTTACTCTGTTACTTGTGTACTGAATATTTGATGACCATGAATTGATAAGAATATGCATCAAAGAGGATTTTTACTACATAGTAATTTAGGAAATGCTTTATGCTTCATGTGTGGACTATCATCTACATAGTTCATATTGTTTCTTTGCATCTATAACATCAGACTATGTGGAAGTGAGGTCTGCATGTGTTTCTCTTATTACTAGACATGCACCAATCTTACCATAAACCTAGGACTCACATGGATAAGAAGGCTAGCATAGGTTCCACAAAATGTTTTAGAGCACGTAAGATATATACAGAAATTCATGGTTTCATAGAATATATACTTAACTTACAGCTGGAACTTCCACTTGATGAGTTGACATAGAATATATAATTAACGAATAGCAAACTGTACTTAAAGAACAGAAGTTATATAATATAACTGCACATAATATAAGTATATACGGTATAGCAGTGTAATAATAAAATTACAGAACTTAATTTGAAAGGAAGGTGACTTTTCACCTTCCCATGGACTAGACGTGCTAGCGCCTAGTCCAGCATAGGCGCTAGTCTAACACCTATTGCCTAAGTGATGGACTTAGGCGACGGGTGTGGACTCATGCCTAGGCGTGGACTAGGCGACACCTTAACAATGGAGATAGCCATTTCCCAATTCTTGAAGTGCATATAGAATTCTGTCAAGGTAGCGATTAGTTATCTGATACAATCTGTTGGTCATAGATGCCTTTCATTTTGATGAGGTGTTGTTGACTTATTTGATTCTTCTTATTCTTATCTACAATCAGATGATACTTTACATGCATGATGGATATGAATGTACCTAACAATTATTTGGTGTCCCAAACTTCACATGATATTAAGACTACAACTTTGTGCTGCAATCCCTTTTGAAGTGAATTATGCAAGCCAAAGTCTAAACTCTCTGGTTCTTTGGTGGATATGTCCAAGATGCAGTCTTCTGGATAATGAACATGTGATTCTTGCTCTCAATGTCAACTTCTATTTAGTTGCAAGGGCTGGTCAACTCTTAGGCACCAGTTTTTAAAAAGTCCCAGTCAAGACCAAAAGAAAGTTAAAGTTAACAAAGTTCACATTAAAGTGATTAAACATTATGGGATTAATTAAACCTATGATATGCCAACATAAAAGCTAGAAAACTTTTCACAGATTATTCTAAATTTATAAATGTTAAAAAATCTAAAAGAAGAAAAAGAGGTGACGTGCCTGCACCTGGGTGATCCTAGATACTCAGTTTGTGCTTGAGAAGCTTAGGCAGAATCATAATGTAATTTGTTTAAGGGGGGGGGGGGTTAATATGGTGAACAATTTCATGTGCTTGTGTAGGCTTTCTTAAAGGACATAAATTCACAGTTAAGTAAGGGATGTATTTGGAGGAACCAACTTGGTGAAAAGTGAAAACAAACTCATCATTACTTTTCTTGTTTTCCCTGGTGGAGAATGGCAGAGTTGAAAAGAGGGCGTTTGTACTTATAGGTTAAAGCAATATTCCGTGATTCAGCAAATGGCGCCATAACAGAATCCCTGGTCATAAATGATAATTTGGAGTTGGTTGGTGAGTTTCTTTGTTGATGATTTCCCTCCTATCTCTTACGCAGAAGCATTAGGAAATAGTAATAAGTTTTCAAAGAAAAAGAATACTTTATGAAAATAACTACTAATAAGAGGAAGATTTAGGGACAAGGAAAATAAACTTGTAAAGGGATTTAAGAAACTTAATGATGAAAGAATAACAGACAGAAATAGGTGACTGATGAAGCAACTTAGAATAGAGTGAAAGACTGAAAAAAAAAACAAACAGAAGATGGAAAATCAAGATGAATCATGTGCAGGAAACTATTACCTTGTTTGCCATTTTAATCGTTCATACACATGCTGGATATGGACGTTCGTGTCATGAAAAGATAAACCCACATCAATACCTTTACAAGAAAGAAAGGAGAGTTATACTGCCCTTGGTTTGGCTTTTGGTTAAGTGCTTCTCCCCAATATTTCACTTAGACATGAAAACCTTGAAATGCTGATTGCAGGGAAAAAAAAAATAGTAAAACAATAACTTGTAAAAGGTTGTTTGGGGTTTCTTGCCCAATAATAAAACAAAGTGTTACAGCTAATAGGCCTTCTAAACAGCTGCAGTTTTACGAGGGAAGTAGTGATCTACAGTAACATACTTATTTGACATGCTTAAGGGACGGATAGCGTTGTATAATGGCTGGTAAATTAACTGAGCAGCTTCTGCCTCTGCTCATTTTGGCTTGTGGGAAGCTTGTTGATGTTCATCTCGAAGGCTTGATGAGCAAAGGTTAGCTTGAAGCCTTGAACCTAGATGTTTTATGCAAGGAGTATGTGCAAAGAAAATTCTGCTTGTACAGAAATAATTTATATATCTCCCACCTTGGTTAAATGTCTTGACTCATTTTCAAGCTGCTGTTTTCTCTTTGGTTTGTTGTTTCTGACTTGTCCTGTTCCCTTCTACAAGTAGAATTCCTTTAACAAAGAAAATAGAAAAAGGAGCAGATGACCAAATTCAGCCTGTACAAATAGGGGAATTTCCACAAGTACTTCGTAGTGCACAAGCTAGTTTACTTCGGAAGGGGGTGACTGGTATGTGGTTTAATTTTCCAATTAAATTTTTACAATTGTGTAAAAATTTGGTTTTTTTTAAGCTTACTTTTCCCTTTCATTTTCCTTTTAGATGGCTGCATGATATCTGGAGGCATGGATAGAAATACTTGCTTGTCCTGGATGATATGTGGTCATCAGCTTTTCATTTGGAGTTACATGTCCAGTGTGGCTACTCAAAAGTGCATAGTTCTTGATTTGCCTGATGTCCTTTTAGAAAGTTCAGGTTATTCTACAAGGTCAAGGCATAATAACTTGTTACTCTGTGTTGTTAAATGGGATGAGGAGAATAGAAGCAGTGAAGTCTTGGAAGGCCAGTGCTCTGTTGGTGTTATTTTAGTTAGCAGGAAAACACATGCTCTTGCATACTGGAATGATATATATTTGGAGCCTGAGAAGGTTGCAGTTTTTAGCCATCCAAAAAATGAGCATAAGCAGATACATGAGGCAAAAGGTATAATGGCAGATACAAGTGGAAACTTGAGCAATCTATCGGAGTGTAACTCTTTGATTGTTTCTTCAGTCCCTGACTGTGTAAGGCATGAGTGCCTTGCCCTTGCCTGCCATTCAAATGGTGAGGTATGGCTCTTCAGGTGTACTTCTGATGGTGTATCTAGGGAAAAAAAATTTGCAGTGTTAGACAATGGTTCATCTGGGGGTATGGATAGTAGCACTCAATACACAAGATCATTATGCTGGCGTTGTCAGGATGTTTCCTCAAAGGAATATAGCCGGCAGTTTCTGATCCTTACAAATCAAAAGATTCAGTGTTGGAATATCAACCTTACAGGGGAAATAAATGCATCTAGGCTATGGTCTCAGGAAATAACTGGCACGGATATTGAAATTGGCAGTCAGAAAGACCTGACTGCTCAAAAACAAGTCTGTCTTTTGGATATGAAGGTGGACGATGCTGGTAAAGAGCTGACAATTTTACTTGCTACTTCTTGTAATGATAAAGTGGGAAATTCAAATTACATTCAGTATTCTTTACTGAAAATGCAGTATAACCATACTCTTGAAATGTCCAGGGAAAATGGTGCGCCTAATAATCCAAAGGTTTTGGAGAAAAAAGGTCCTATTCAGGTGATCCTTGCTAGCGCTCAGATTGAGGAAGATGACTTTTTGACTGCCATGCAATTGCGTATTGGTGGGAAGCCTTCTGGATCTGTGATGATACTTTCTAGGGATGGGACTGCTACAATTGCTCATTTTTGGAGGGAAGCCGCTAGCCTGTATCAGTTTGATTTGCCGTGGGATGCAGGGAATGTAATTGATGGCTCAGTTCTTCCTTCCATGGGATGTTCACAGGAGGGTGCATGGGTCATACTTACTGAGAAAAATGGCATATGGGCTATTCCTGAAAAAGCTATTTTACTTGGAGGAGTAGAATCATCCAAGCAACAGAGTCTGCCCTGTCTTACTGCAAATGAATCATCTCCTGGAGAAGAACAAAGAAGTGTTCCATTTGCAAGGGATTTTGGTCCTAGGAAGGCTAGCTCTGAAGCATGGGAGATTGCTGACAGAGAGAGGCCTGTTTTGATGGGTAAAATTCACCAATCTGCTCATGATAAGGAAATGGAAGCTTTGGTTCTTCATTTTTTTCATGATTTTCTTTACTCTGGGAAAGTTGAAGGTGTGTTTGACAAGTTAAAAAATTCTAAAGCATTTGAGAAGGATGGTGAAACAAACATTTTTGTGTGTGCTAGCAAATCAATTGTAGATACACTTCCCAAGCATTGGACAACTACTAGGGGAACTGAAGTTGTAGCCATGGCTGTGGTGTCATCCCAGCTTGTGGAAAAGCAGCAGAAGCATCAGAAATATCTCCACTTTCTGGCTCTGTCAAAGTGCCATGAAGAATTGTCTTTCGGACAGCGTATGCAGTCGATTACCATACTATCTTTTCAAATATGTTCAGTTTCTTCTCTAAATGTGCAGTATTTCATTGTTTTATACTTTTATTAAATGTGCGTATTGCCTTTGTTATCTTTTCTTGGTTACTTCAATGTTGTAAAATGCATAGTGTAATCTACCTACATGGGAATTGTTATGTGCCATAACATACTACTAAAACATAGTTGTTGAAGATGTTTAAAGAACTTTTGCAATTTAAAAAAAAAATCTTAAAAGTTATAATGCAAACATACAACAATGCCAATTATGAGTTGCAGAGAGAGCAACTGGTAATCAATATTATTTTGCTATTGGCATCATAGGTATCTTATGGGAAATAACTAGAATCAAAGCTTAACAACTTGATGATTGCAGTGGACCATGTTGAGTTGTACAAATAAATGAGCTCTCTCCTTCAGCCAAAAAATTGACCCTAAATTCAAGTTTTCTTCCTTAAATGTGAATGGCACCTTCATAGTACTTGTAACTGTATCAAGATTATGCAAATACAATTGTATCCTCTCTCTTTGTGTGTGTGTGTATATATATATATAATGCCAAGTGTCTGTGTGTGTATTTGCATATAAAATTATATGTAACTACCATAATATATGCAAATTAAATATTTATTGTACATAGGCTTAAGTAATTTTATTTTTTTTCTTTGTTTTTGTTTTGTAATTTTTGTTCTCTAAATTTTATGAGTACTTTTGATATGGCCGGGAACTAGCCCAGTATTTAGCCCCTCCTTGCTCCTTGAATACATTTCACGTTTGCCCCCTTTTTCTTTATGTTTTTTTTTTTACTCTTAATCTGGGTGAGAATATGTATTTATTTTTATCTTGCCCTATTGTGCATACTGCATACTGTGTGGAGAGCATTTAATCTCCTCAGATGTGTGAACTGAAATTAGGTTTTTTTTAACCTTATTTTGTATCAGTTAGTGCTATCATAAGCCCCCCTTGCTCATGTGGCTCCCTTGCCATGACCACAACTAATGCAAAGTATAAGAGTTGATCTCTAAGAACTTGAGAAATTATTTTGTGATAATAGGAGTACCATCTAGACAGCTGACAATCACATCTCCATGGCTAAGGGTATCGTTGTTTACCTTGGATCTGAGGTCCAATAATAGCACTATCTCTCTCTTGCATTCTGTACACACACACACACACACACATATATTTTCAGACACACACATACAACCCTTTTCTCCAGTGTTATCTGTATCGTATGATACAGAGTCGTATCGTACGATACAGACACACTACACAAAATGCATGTGTATTGTGCCTATATCGGCTGTATCTTACGATATGGCCCTATATCATACAATAAGACGATATAGGTTGTATCTTATTCTTATGACACGGCTCTGTTTTTCAAAAAGGGGTATGATGCCCCCTTTTTGTTGAGATTTTTTTAAGAGTTTCTCTCTCCTTTCGTTTTCAACATTTCCAAGAGTTGTGGGAGGGTGAGTTTTTACTATTTGAAAAAGAAATTACCAAGAAATCATTGTCTTAAGGGAAAATCACCATCTTGTAGGGAAGATGAAGAAGATAATGATTCTTGTATTGATTGTCAATAATCATGATGTTACTTAATCATAAACATTATTTCAGTTATAATTTGACGGTGAATGACTATGGATTATATGTTTTGGTGTGGTGTAAAATACTCTAAAGTTCAGATTTTATTTTATAGAATGTTTATTATGTTTGTACTGAGTTTTTTTATATATAACACATTTTTCTTGATTTTTCAAGATTTTTCTCTATTTCTCTATTTTTTATGAAATCACTAAGGATTCATCGATTTGGGAGAGCTTACTAGCCTGTGAAGATGCTTTCTCATAGTGGGAATGGTGGGAAACTTGGAGAAAGAGGGTATTTGCTATGTCACATGGGTTCGGGTACGATACAGGTTCGGGTACAGCAGTATGGGTTCCGACACAGCAATTTTTGAAAATTGTGGGTACGACAAATTTTATATTCTAGAAAATGATAAAATGAAAAAAAAAACATTAATAATCTTATAATCCACAAAAATTCTCAAAATTAAAGAAAAATGGGAGGAGAATATAGAATCTTAAAAGAAGGAAAAAATTAAAATTAGAGAAAAAAATAAGTTTGAAATTTTAAATGTTTTAAAATGCAGCCATACCCCGTACCCGTGTTGCCATACCCACATACCGATACGGGTACCTGGGCAAAAATGACAATACCTGCGTCACTTAAGTTTTTTGGTTTCTAACACCAAGAAGGTAAAAAATTACTCATTTTCGCTGTCAAATCATTCATTTCTCTTATTTCTTATAGTTAATCGTAGGTTTTTACTTGTTTTGTGAAGATATGATGTCGGACCTTACGTGGCAGTGGTGTATAAAGGTGAATCCCAAAGATAGGCTAAAAGTTACATGTAATTTTTGTAAGCAAATCATATCAAGAGGGATCTCTCACTTTAAACATCATATAGCTGGTACCTATGTCACAGTGGTACGTGGGAAGGGCGCAAGTACCAGTACCGGTATGTCGGTACGGCTTGGTATGACACTCCTCCTTCTTTCTCATACATAATACCTATGTCACTTTAAATGAACCTATTTTCACCTCACGCCTCTTCCTCCTTCTTCCTTACCTTCATACAACATGTCTACGACAAAAATGGCATCAGTTTCTTATATTTATGTTACTTTTTTTGCTGATTTCATGTATATAATTAATTAAAAATATATAACTATCGCCGTAGAATCCACTGAGGATGCAATAGGTATTTGTCGTTGTACCAAGATTGGCGAAAATGTCGTACCTGTACTGCTTTCCCGTATCTGTACCAACACTTGTACCCGTACCTATGTGACATAGGCTGGTACACACAACGATGTGCCTCAATGCACTGGCTCCCAAGATAACCCTTTGCCACCCTATGTCAAGCACCAATGTTTGGAGTTTATTAATTTCGTGAAAGCAAATAGGATTAAAGAGGAAATGCATGAGGTAGATGTAGGATATCGGGATCCCTACAAAGAGGAAGGAAGTGATCCTTGATGAGGATGACTTGATTTTCTGAACATTGAAGGAGCAACAGAACTTTTTGAAGGAGAGGCTGGAGAGCAATGGAATGTTGGTGGCATTCCAACAAAAAGGATAACAGTTGTTAATGAAGAAAATGTAGATGATGATGCAAATGATGACGATTATCGTTGAATCATGAAAGATGATGAGTATATGTTTTGAACTTATGAATTGTGATGTAATCTAAGTCATAAGAGGCTAAGACTCCAAGTACTAAGACTCTAAGTCCTACGATTCTATAAAATTTTCAAGTTTAAAATTTTGATGGATGCTTATTATGTTATTTTAAATCTCTGATTTCTCATGTTTGAATGTGATGTTGATATACAGGAATGTTCCTTAAGTATGATGATTTTTTTATATTGTATACATTTTTCTCTATTTTTTTATTTTTAATATTTTTTAAATAACAAAATTAATTTTACGGTACACTACGCTACATTTGCGATACATTACAATATAGTGTATAGGTAGGCCCGATCGATACGTGTTACGCTACACCTTTTACAACATTGCTCTAAAAGTATTCTCACGGACCTTTCTTTTCTTATCAACAATCTTAAGAGACATGGTTCTGTCACCACTGCCTGTTCTCTTGATTGATCAGCAATCTTTTGTAATCCTATACTCTCTAAATTTGTCTGTAGGAATTTTGTTACATAATTGAATTCCAAAATTTGCTAACTTCAAGAGATGTGCTTTTACTCTTGTGTAAGATCCAACAGCTGAATCCTCACAATATTTACACACAAAACATACATTGCCACTGCTACCGCTGCCTGCAGCTGCATCTTTTGTGACCACCTGAATTGCTTTCCACAATGGTTGCTCTTCGTTTGCACTTACAGAACCAGGCTGTGAGCCAGACTTTGATTGTGTAACATTATTTACACTTGATGAAGAAGATCCTATTGCTGGAGATTCTAACATAGTAGTCTTTCTTTTCCCTTTGTCAGCCATCAAGTAAATTTCACCTTCAAATTTCAAAACTGAAAAGTTAAATGATAATTGATAAATCTAACATATATATACAATATTGCACTTACAGAACCAGGCTGTGAGCCAGACTTTGATTGTGTAACATTATTTACACTTGATGAAGAGGATCCTATTGCTAGAGATTCTAACATAGTAGTCTTTTCTTTCCCTTTGTTAGCCATCAAGTAAATTTCACCTTCAAATTTCAAAACTGAAAAGTTAAATGATAATTGATAAATCTAACATATATATACAATCTAATCCACGAGCTGCTGATCCACGAGCATTCATGATTAATTATATACAACAAATTTCCATTATACTGTATTACTATATACCATTCAAGCATCAAATCCATGAGCTGATCACAAAAAAAGGAAAATTGATCACAACCAATATGATGACAGAAAAGTATGTAGGAATCCCAACCAGGCTCAGGAACATAATGTAAGACTCAAACATAAAGAAATATACAAATAAAATAAGAAAAAATAGAAACAAAAAAAAATCAGCAAGGCACAACAAGAGGAAAATCTGTCACTAACATGCTTATGAACAAAAATAAAAAAATGCTATAAACAGAAAGTTAGAAAACATAAAATATAGAATATCAGAGGATGAGTTGATGACAACAGAACAACAAAAAAATCGTCGGAAATCAGCTGGAGTCACCAGAATGTTCAAAAGAGGGAATCAAAAGTAATTGGGGAAAATGGGTAAATCTGCAAGGGGCTTTTCAATTGAATGTTGGGAATATCTAGTTGGGGCGGGGGGATGGGAAACCCATCGTGTAACTAGTAGGTTGGCCGGAAAACAGTGTGAAATCCGACGGAAATAGAGTGTGAAGGGCATCAATTGATGAGGGAGTTGAGTGCACCTGCCTAAACCAAGCAGACGTCGAGGAAGCCTTGTGGCGTAGAGGGACTGGACCGGTTAGGTAGGCATAAAAAAATTGACCAAAGAGCAATGAGCGCCCGTGAGCTAGTGTTCACCGATGAGTTTGACGATGCTGGAAAGAAGATGATTCGCCGCGGAGAACCACGATTCGCTGGAAATCTTCGTCGGCCATTGGAAACGAGCTTCTCACGAAGCACAGGACCAGCAGTCTTCCTCGGTCGTCGGGCAGCTGAAGGGCTTCAACGAAGCCCTAATACGAGAGAATAAAACCCTTGTTCGACAAGGGTTTATGATTTTCAAGTTTTAAAAAGAAATTGTTAAAAAGAGGACATATTTGTCCTCTGCATGTCCTCACTGCGTCCGACTCGGCATTGACCTCAATGGGGTGTGCCTCCGACGTGCCATATCTTACAACAGGTGTGGCAGACCACACTGGACACGCGTTGACTGTGTCGGGCCGCACCCGCTTCGGTGCAGATGCAGGGGCCTGTTAGCCGAATCCTTGTGACATAGGTTCCGATTGTTAACTCTCATCACTTTAAAATAGCATATTATGGTGTGACTATGCTCTTGTTTTTCCTTTCCTGTTTGCTAGTAATCTGACTTTTGGATGCACATGTGTTGAACCCTGGCACTTTGCAGGACGATCTTTGCAAATTATTTTGGAGCATGGTGAGAAGCTTGCTAGCATGATCTGTTTGAGAGACTTGCAAAATGCATTTAGCCAAAAAAATTCCATTGATGGGTCTGGAGGTAGTGAAACATCTGGTGCTCTTTGGGATTTAATCCAATTAGTTGGTGAGAAAGCAAGGAGGAACAATGTGCTTTTAATGGATCGTGAAGCTGTAGAGATATTCTACAGCAAAGTTTCTGAAATTGAGGAGATCTTCTCATGTATACATCATTATGTTTCATACATTTCAGAGAAAGTGCATCCATCTTTGTCCCGGATACATCGTGCTTGTGAAATCTCAAAAGCATGTACCATATTGGTCAATGCTGCTGTTAACTACAGGAAGATACAATCAACATGGTATCCATCTCCTGAAGGCTTATGTCCATGGAACTGTCAGCCTATAGTGCAATCTGGCCTTTGGAGCATAGCTTCTCTCATTCTTCAGCTGCTAAAGGAATCTCAGGGATCAGATCCATCCATAAAAAAGGAACTTGTTATCCACTTGGAAGAGCTTACTGATGTTCTTTTGGAAGCATATGCAGGGTCTCTCACTGCGAAGATGGAAAGAGAGGAAGACTACAAAGGATTGCAGATGGAATATGCTGTTAGACGGGATGCTCTCCTTGGTCCCATGTATCAACACGTGAAGGAGTTAGCAGAAGCTGGATATAAGGTCTGATTTATCCCTTTACAGTTCCACCCCCATTTTCATGTAATTTTCTTGTGGCGACCTCAATACTTTATTCCATAACAGTGTCACATTGTCACAAACATGTGTATGTATATGTATACAGAACACGTTTAATGGGTTTGGAAGCAAATTTTTTTTTTTCATGCTGCAATAACATTTGATCTACTTGGTGGTGTCCTTTCATGTACTTTTGTTTTAGGCTTTTAGCTATTTTCTTCACTAGTATATTTGCAATTTGGAGTGTCTTTACTGCATTTTTTCTTTAAAAGGTTTGACAATTATTTTCTACAACATAGCAGAATGTAGTCAAACCTGAGGACTGGATGTAGAAGCTTTGTTAGATGATTCTTCAACTTCATAGTCTCCCTGGTTGGGTCAGACCTCGCTTCTTTATCCTGAAAAATCAGTGCCTTCATTAGGGCAACAGTAATTAAGAGAAGGGAAAATAAAACAACATACAGCTATGTGATTATAACAGAGAGGAAAAATACATCGATCATTTCTGCTACCGTTTTTCACAACCATGACCAAAGTTTTGTCGTATAGAAGAGCATGGTAATTGGTACACATGACTGTTCTTGGTCATGTGATGGTTGTTTCATCCCTGTAATAACATGTCTTGGGTTTATAATTCTTTTTTTGTTTGTTTGCAAGTTTGGAATATTTGCCATTTAATTTCCTTATTACGAATTTAGCTTTTGGTGTACATGTGTCATTCTTACTTGTGGAATTCTTAAACATATACTTGCATGTGGCTCTTGCAGGACTCATGTGAAGGTTCTGAAGCTCCTGAAATGAAAGATGCTATCCTTAAGGAGTTTTCTGGACATTTGATTGCTATTGCAAGAAGACATGCAGGCTATCAAACATTGTGGGACATTTCTTGTGACTTGAATGACACAATGCTTCTCCGAAGCTTAATGGTGTGCATATTTTCTTGCTGTTAAAAACTTTAAATGTTGCAATGATGCCTTTGATCTCATTGCATTGTGCTTCTCTTCCCAGGAAAGTGAGGAGTTCATGCAGCTGGTCTCAATTTAGAACTGGCTGAACTGAACTCTTCTCTTTCTCTCTCCTATCCCTCCCCCCTCTTACTACCCACCCTCGCTCTCATTTAGTGGTTATTATTGAGCATCAAATGAGCAGAGAGGAGGAGAGGATGTAGGTTTGAAAGAGGAAGAAAGAAAGAAGGGACTTGTTCAGGACACTCCTAGTATGTGTGTGTGTGTGTGTACATACATGTTTGTCTTATTGATTCATTTGACAATATTTGAAGTTTCTACAGTTTCTTGAATGCTGAATCTTTTCCTTGCAGTATGAGAGTATGGGATTGAAAGAAGGTCGGTTTAGTAATTTTGTCTTTGAGAGGCTTTATGAGAATCGTCAATATTCCAAGATTCTGAGGCTTGGGGAGGAGTTTCAGGAAGAGCTTGTTTCATTTCTTGAACAACATATGGATTTATTGTGGCTTCATGAGATATTCTTGAACCGTTTCTCATCTGCATCAGATACCCTTCACAAATTGGCACTTTCTCAGGATGACAAATTCCAAATGATGAATGTTGAAAGTTTTAACAATGAGAATACAAGGTCTAGTCTGTCTCTTGTGGATCGAAGGCGTCTGTTGAATCTTTCCAAAATATCTGCATTCACAGGTTTGTATTCCCTTAATATTTTATAATGGCTAGAGAATGGTTTTGTAGCTAAACGTTGATGCTTTTTTTTTGTTTGAATGTAATGTTATGAATCAATTTGGTTAAGTTTTAGTTTCTTTATTTTTTGGCAAGATTCATAGTGTATATTCTAGATTTATAATTAGTTTTGATATGTGTTATTATGATCAGTTTCTCTTACATAGTTTTTTTTGTACTTGCTATTTTTGAAAATGGGTTGCAATTTGCAACTCACAAGTTAAATTACATTACATTGCATAGCTCACTAATGAAGATTAGTATGACAACATGCATCATGTCATGGTGCATATTTTATACGAGGCATGGCCAATATGGGTTATGCAGAACCAGTAGCTTATTTTGCTTCATTTGTCATAGTTTTCGGGTGTTTTTTTCTCTTGTTATCTTCCTGTCAATATTTTGGCTTCATGTTCTACTTCTGACTGTCCTCTAGTTATGTATAATATTTTCTTTAATTTATTGGTGATACTTCTGATCTAGGTCGTGAGCTTGATCTTGAGAAGATACAGCGCATTGAAGCAGATTTGCATATTTTGATGGTGCAGGTAAATTTCCTTACATGTAATGGATTGTGCAAATGAAAAAAATAGGCAAGGCAGTTGAATATTTGATTACAGATCTATCATGAGATTTAAATTCAATTCTTTCATAAAAAGTCATTTTTCTTTCAGTTCCCATTTCCCCTTGAGCTAAGCAATCTCTTGTTGTATATAGCAGGTGCATGGTTACCTTATTCTGGGCCTTGTAAGAAAGTATCATTTATAAGTATAGGCAGTTGATGCAAGGGTAACATCTACTAGATAGAACGGACAAATAGTTTATTCTAGTACTAAATTGCAAAAATAACATAGATAGAACCTCAGTAAACATCACTCCAAGGTTCAAATGCCTAAATAAAACCTCAATATAAATAACTTGGAAAGTACTTTAAAGTGTAAGGATGTTCTTAGGAGGGCTGAACTACAATCTCCTCAAGGCAATTGCATATATTGGACATATAATACTCGTGAATTGCTACATACAACTTTACACCTTTTCTTAGACATGATTGATGTCTTAGGCAGGCCTGGGCATCGGGCCCGCCTGCCCCAATGTCTGAAATCCAGGCCCGGGCCTGATGCTCGAAACCCAGGCCTGGCCCGGTTACAATAAAAAATTATTTTTTAATTTTTTTTAAATATAAATATATTTTGAATAATAAAATATATATTGTGAATAATAAAAATATTATTTAAATGTTATCGGGCCGGATCGACCCCCGTCAGGCCGACTCGGGCTGGTCTATTGGGGCCGTACAGGGCTGGGTTTTTCGGCCCCAGACCCAGACCCGTACCGGGTACCCGCTGGCAGGCGCAGCGTGGCCCAGTGCCCAGGTTTAGTCTTAGGCATGCCTCTCTTATTGTTGAGGAATAAAGAAGAAAAAGGAAGAACAATTACTTGAGGAAGAGCACACACACACAATCTCTCTCTCTCTCTCTCTCTCTCTCTCTATATATATATATATATATATATATATATATATATATATATATATATATATATATATATATATATATCCTAACAGCTCTGAACCAGTCAACTGGGACAGTTTTTATTTCTTTTCTGATTAATAATCTATGCTGAAGATTTAATGGAGAATGAGATTGAGTTGTGCTACTTGCACAACTGAGACAACCCCCTTTTCTGTCTTCATTTTGTATTCTGCGTTTAGTGACCTTTTTTTCCGTGCTGAAACTGCTATTAGCTCTGAGGGTAAGTCCAGCACCGAGCAAGGCGAGGCCGCGAGAGAAGGGGAGATATCCCACTATTTGTTGTCAGAATCTATATGTGAAAACAAATAAAAGCAAAAAACACACAACCAGCACACAAAGATACTGAATAAATCACCAGATTAACAGGTATAAGAAATAAGCACAAGGAAGTTCGGAAGAATGCAATTTAGAAGGGGGCACACCCCCTTTATATATGGAAGGGAATGTAGAAGGATTAGCCATTGGCTTGCTCAATGGCTAAGAATCTAGGCATTTGACAAGCTAATGTTAGCAGCTAAGGCCACACTTTCATTTGACAAAATGGTTATTAACAAAAAATAAAAACTAAATAATACAAGAGAATAAAGAAAATAACAAATGCACAAGATAAAAAAAAATTATACATATTTAAAATAAATATGTATGTGCCTTTATTTACTGATATTTATGTACACAGACACAACGAGATTACAACTTAACACACTCTTCATTTTCACTGGACTCTGTTACACTGAAACTGCACTTGCCTCCTCCTACCATCGAGCAATAGTCCTCTTAATGGGTTGATGCTAGGCTTAAAGTAAGTAATAAATCTAGAAAGCTTCTGTTTTCACCTTAAAATTTCCTTGGACTTCCTGCCTAATTTGCATTCAGAAGATGAGGAAGACAATAAATGTTTTATCCCAGCTCATCCATTTGGTGGTGGAAACAACCGGATGTGTCTCATTCCCTTGAAAGGTTAAGACTTCAGAGTTTCAACTTCCACTTATATAGCAGATTTAATCTGCAGATCTGTTACTAAGCCACTCTGTAGAGCTGGCTTAAGAAGGAAAAAGATTAGCAACACATGGTCGTTTATGGTCTGTGTTCACCTTGAGCAGAGAACTGAAATGTTTTCTTAGGTATTTAAGGCGTTTCTGTCATTTTCATCTGTTCATTGTGCTAACACCTATGTGCTTGTATAGGGTATTTTTGTACTCCAAAGGCATTAATACTGTAATATATCAAGGATAATCCCATGATAAGTGTGATTGATTCATTGGATCCCAATTTGTTGCCTTCAGTTTTATCCTTTCCTTCTCCTTCAATGGAGGACCTGCATTCATGCGACCCATTCTCTGTATGGTTCTTTCACTAAGACCCTTCAAGTTCACTGTCTCAAGGAGATTGCTCTAGTGCCATCTGAAACAAGCTGCCTCCTAGTAGGACTTATTTTTTATATACTCCTGAGCATGAGTATGAAAAAAAAGCTTCAAACAGTTCCACAAACCTATTGTAGAATTTAGGAGAATAATACCATCGAAATGACATTCAGAAGGTTGAAGATGGGTTGGTGGCTTATATCAGAGAATTATCAACGCCAGTAAATGGTATGTGAAAGAATGCGTAAAAAGTTGGGGGGTACTAAGAACTCTCTGCTATCTTGAAGCAAGGGATGAGTTAAGGCTTAAAACTTTAGGATAGGTAAGTTGGCATAGTAGTCTAAAGGAAAAAAGGAAAAAAAAAGAGAAGTAGTTCCAGAAAACACTATGTTTTTGCCTCTCTTCAACTTTATATGTTTGAGAAACCAAAATAAACCTGCCAGACTAGGATTGGAAGTGAGAAACTGTGTTTATGATCCAATTGGAGCATTTATATATTTTTCAAGTTTCGAAGCAACTATTTTGTAGTATATTGAACCATCTATATGAGTTTACTTTTATGTGAATTTTGTTTGCTTTGTAGTAGAAATGCTTCATTCTGAAATGTATAAACCTTGATCATTCACTTGCCTACAGTTATACCTTAGCTGTTTCTTAGCTTAAAGATTAATCTTCTTACACGATAGCCTACAGAGCAACCTTCTCGGCTCTGGTGTATTTTTCTTTCTTTTATCTCTGGGGAAACGTCTAACTTATGTATTCATAATCAGCTCACTGTCATATTTTAATTAATATAATCACAAGCCTGAGCATTAATTTTTTTTTCCATCTATTTGCAGGAAGAGGTTCAGCACCTATATGATTGTGGAGATCGGCTTATTCCACCTGCAGAACTTATTGAAATATGCTTGAGAAGCTCAGAGCCAAGACTGGTTTTGCGAACATTTGATGTGTTTGCTTGGACCAGCTTTTCTTTCAGAATGTCAAACAGAAATCTCCTGGAGGAATGTTGGATGTGTTCAGCAAATCTTAATGACTGGGGAAGGATATACAAGCAATCAGTTTCAGAAGGATGGAGCGATGACAAGATTTTGGAAACACTGCAAGAAACAGGCTTATTTCAAGCAGCAACTCGGTGCTATGGTCCAGGCTCTCAGTTCTATGAAGGAGGATTCAGAGAAATACTGCCCTTATTACAGGAAGATATAGATGCAACTGAAAAGGATTCATGTTCGTCCGTAGAGGCAATCCTGATGCGACACCTTGATTTTCCTGAAGCAGGGAAACTAATGATCACTGCAATAGTGAGGGGTAAATTTGGTAATGGAGTTGGAGTTGTACATTCACCAATGATTTCTACCTGATTATAGTACACTTTGTCATTTGATCATGAGTTTACACAAGCTAGGATGGCCTAAAATCAGCTAAAATGTTTCTAATGCTATGTGCATGTTAATCTGTTGCTAATCAATGGGCATCATTTCATCATTTAATGTAACAAAGTAAAGCTAGTGTCTTGAAATGTTGAATATTTCTGTCTCCTGAAGCAGCCTTAAAATTTTCTGACCTAAACATACTTGCTGCCAGTGCTACTACATCTAGATTATGGGCAGTAACGACTTCACAGAGATATCATATTTTGTTACTTCTCTAGAAACTGAGACAGGAAATGGTACCAGCCATTTACTAATCAATTTGGCAATGATGTTGGGGTGTTCATCAAACTAACTGTGTATTTCTGGAGTCGCAGAATTTAAGGGTGGTGTATTGATCAAGAGGCAGTTTCTTTATTCTTGAGGCATCTATTTTTCTGCATAATCAGGGTTTGGTTGTCATTTATTTTCTGCAGATTGAAGAAGAAAAACCCTCTTAAGTGTTTAGTGGTAAGGAGCTTCATTCAGGTACTAGGTTCCACATATTGGTCATATTGGTACATTCTTGCCATAGTTCCTGCAAGTGTCAGAGCTTCAACCATTTTTTTCCGATTGCCTTTTAACTTGAATTCCCTAGATTCAGCGGCACTGCATTGTTCTTTTCACTCATTTTCTCATTGTTTCTTCCTTGCCTTTCTCATGCCTTTGTCTTTTCACTTGCCACATGCTTTCACAAACGGTGCAAGCATGCCCTTTCGTTTGGTTCTTTGTTACCTTTTGACCAACTTTCAGCTTTACCTTCATATAAAGCTTCTCGCATTGATCCTCTATGTTGGTAATGTTCCACATGGTGGAAGAGAAGCACATGTTTGACATCTGAAAGCTGCCAAACGACTGGCCTTTGGAGGGGACAGGGAAGCTCATGTTTCACATATGAAAACCGACTGACTGATGGTCTTTGGAGGAGATGGTTGTGATTTTGCTGCATGATTATACTAACACTTTTCTGTATCCATCTTGTCTATTCAAGTACGTATAGGCCTATATGACTAAAGGGGGTCGGCATTAATGGCAATGTAATACGCTGTCAAGAGATACTTAGTCCATCTCCCATGGACGTCAACTTGTGCAGACTGAAGCCATGTGTATCAGGGGTTGTGTAGGTGCAACCACGGATTTTTACCGCTGCTCGACTCATGAAGCAAAGTACATGCCTGTTGTCAAACTGAATGTGCGGAAAGTCTTTATTTATCCTCTACAAGCTCATGGACTGTAAGTGCTATTGTGGTTTCCTAAAAGCAGTGTAAAGATTAATAATTGCCTGTATAATGTTCAGGAACATTCTATCTGGAAGAAAATGAAAATGGCTTGAGGAACAATGAACTCTTTTTCAGCAGCTGAATATGACAAAGAAGGGCAAAAAAAAAAAAAAGCACAGGCGGCAAAGAAGAAAATCTCTTTCCTTTTAATGTTGCAATAACCCAATTGCCTTCAGTTTACCTAATGTACGACAAGTTGAGAAATTTCCCGGGTCCTTATTATCTCTTTAACTTACTCCTCGAATTTCTGGTACATAAATTTATACATAAAGCCACGAAAATTGCTTTTGAAAACTGTGATTCTATATTTTAACACGGTAAATTTACAATTCTACTTGTAATTGCCTTCATTGGAGACTAATTGAATGAATGTGAGAGAACAAGGCATGTTTCATGATTGCAACAAGCAACCAAAGTCTTGGCACTTCTTTCTGTCTCAAGGCAACCATCTGGCCTAGGTTTATATGGCTCTTGTTGTTGTTGTCTTGGCAAAACTTTTGCCTTTATTCTCTCCAGCCTCAAGTGATGCATTGTTTCTGCTTGGGCAAGGAGCATTGTTGGCAAACTTGGTGAGTTGACTTCAAGAATTGGTCCATTATTCTTTCACTGGGGCATGAGTTAGGACCAAGGTGAATTAGCACCAAAACTTGGGCGACTCAACCAAGAATCAGCTGACTTGCTGGATTGCTGACTTGGATCACAATCGCCTGAGTTTGGGTGTTAACTGTTTTAAGGTGCAAAAAATTATCTTGATGTTTAAATTCTTAATAATGTTTTGTTTCTTTCTTTCTCTTATGAAAGCTTTGATAAGCGACGTAAAAGAACTACTAGCCCAACCATTTGCAAATATATTTTCACGATTAATCTCCAAACATCTAGTGACCGATGGAGAATCAGGTGGTTGGTACAACGAGAGAGAAAAAGAAAGAGAGACTTCTTGATAAATAAGTTTGGTAAGTTTCCTTAGATTCATGACCTTCTTTCTATGGTTAGTGGTTGACAAATCATAACCAAGATTACGTTGCTCCACACTAAGTAGGAAGACAATAAATTATATAACAAGATTATAATAAAAATACACTATAAAAAGTTTCAACCAGACAAGGCCAAGTCGTCAAGTCAACTCACTGACTCAGCTGTCTGCTGATCTGAGTTCGGTTCCTGGTTTGCCCATTATGGCAAGGAGTTTCTGCAAAAGAGAGAGAGAGAGAGAGAGAGAGAGAGAGAGAAGATGAGGGACAAGAACTGGTTCACTTGACCTCATATGGCACCCTTAATATCAATATCAACATTACTTCTCAATACCATCAAGGTAGCCCACTCTCCTAGAATCGAAATAAGGGCATGACTACAACAAGGTACCCAACTTGACCGGTTGCACCACTCAAAGAGAGAGAGAGACATCTATTATGTTTAAAAACATTATGAATTGGGATTTATTTGACGTTTCAAAGTTGGGAACATGGACGTAGAATTATGTGGTTCATCACATGGACGTAGAATTATGTGGTTCATCCAATAACAAATGTCACTGTTTGTGGCACTGCGCTCAACCACACATAGAGAAGAATCGAACTGAGGACATGACTACAACAAGCTACCCAACTTGACCGGTTGCATTACTCAAAAAGAGAGAGAGGGAGAACTATTCTGTTTAAAAACATTATGAATTGTGATTTATTTGACGTTTCAAAGTTGGGAACATGGACGTAGAATTATGTGATTCGTCCAATAACAAATGTCACTGTTTGTGGCACTGCTTAGCTCGACCACACATAGAGAGAGCAGGAGACAGAGCCAACTTGTCTCCAAAAACTTTACGCCACGACAATTAAACTGCTGACAGATCCTTTAGTGTCCATCAACCCGACCAGCTATGCTAAGCTCCTTAGAAAGAGAGAGAGAAAGAGAAAGAAATTTCATGGCGAGCAGCCTTGACTTGTCATGTCAATCCACATTTCTGGTTTCTGTGGCTTTCCCAGCTCTCAAACTGAACCCTCAAGAAATGTCCACCAGACTTGAAGATTCTCAGCACCATATAATCGATAATCTGCCAAATGAACAGAAATTCGTTAAAAATAATTATTCTTTGGGCAAAAATTTGATCAGAATGAGTGGATACGAAAAATGACGAAAAAAAAGCATAAAATATTTGGAAGAAAGGAAAAGAACAGGTGGATGGTGTCTGATAATAAGCGGAGAAAGGCGATAGATATATAAATATTTGTTCCAAAATTTTTGAAGAAAAATTAGGAAACTTAAATACACTTAAATGTTTGGTAATAATAAAAATATTCGACCTTTAATTATCGTCAAAAACACGTCTATAATTGTCAACTCTAACGTCAATAAATTTATTTCAATGAAAAACTTTAAGATAGTGAAAATTTACTGATATACCCAATTTTCATAAAATCCACCTTGCACGTCCTTCTCGCATTAATGAAAACTTATCCACCTATCTAATTTTGACATTAAAAAAAAACATGATTTAGATATAATTGGATAACACAAATGGATCCAATCCGACCATCTGTTCTGAATCCAATCTAAAAGTTTTGATCTGGATAAAAAAGATCCACCCACCACCCCAGAACCATTCCCCTACTAGATCCCGTTTTTCAGGGGCGAAGGCCCTGAAACTACTTCAATTTTTTTTTTTAATTTACATCTAAATTTTAGAAAATTTCACTTGTTCTATATAAAAATTTTGAAAAATCATATTTCGGTCATAATCAAAATTTAAAAACTTTAATTCGGCCCCCCTCATGAAAAAATTCTGACTGCGCCCTTGCTGTTTCTCACATACTCCTTAGATCCATATCCACAATGATCCAGAAGAATACAACGTTATGATATTGTATTGATCTTTCGGGAAAAAAAATGGCGATATCTTGGAAGATAGATTCACAAAGGTCCTGCATGAAATATCAGAAACATGTGGCTCTAAATGCTTCAAATTCTGGGCCACAAGAGCCACCAAAGCAAAAGTGGGCCCCGGCGAGATCCTCGAAGGCCAGGTGGCGCGCCGCCAGCCATCGAGCCTCATCCTAGAAGGGATCAATGGAGATCTCCATATCCAAATCCACCAATTGGCATCTTCATCTCTATCTACCTTCTACACTCATCCAAGGCTCCATCAATAAAGGGAGAAGCTCACTCCCCTTCAAGGCAACTGGACAAAGAAGCCTCCCTCCTTAGACTCTCAGAGACTTCCCAGCTCCCATCCAGTTCCAATGGCAACTTCCACGATCCACAGCTCGACTTTCGCCGGCCAAACTGTGCTCAAGCCCCAGAATGAGCTCGTCCGCAAGGTCGGCGTCTCCGGCGGCCGGATCTCCATGCGCCGGACCGTGAAAAGTGCTCCCCAGAGTATCTGGTAGTGTTTTCTTCTTTCTTTGATTCAACTCTTTGTAGTTTGAGTTCAAATCTTATGCCCCTCACTGCTGCCCTTCTAAAGAAGAACCAGAAAAACTCCAGCAGATTGATCACTTCACAGAGCTGAATGAAATGATCGTGTCATACGGGTGATTTGAATAGATTTTGTAGGTGGAGTTCACTTTAAGTTATGGTTTTCGAAAACTGCATATTTGAGAACCATGAATTTAAGATCTTGATACAAGTTCATGATAAGAATTTCAAAACTTTGTTAGAAATAAAGAAGCCGAAATCTTCGGATTTAAGATTCTGAAATCTCATATCACCATGAATCTCAGAACAGAGACAGTGATTCCACTCATGCACATGCACACATACATACACAATATGCATCACATATAACATGTTTGTGTATGTGTTTGAATTCCAGGTACGGACCAGACAGACCGAAATTCCTCGGCCCATTCTCCGAGCAAACGCCGTCGTACCTGACCGGAGAATTCCCCGGTGACTACGGCTGGGACACCGCGGGGCTGTCGGCGGACCCGGAGACATTCGCCAAGAACCGGGAGCTGGAGGTCATACATGCAAGGTGGGCCATGCTGGGCGCTCTGGGAATTGTGTTCCCAGAGATACTGGCTAAGAATGGGGTGAAGTTTGGGGAGGCAGTGTGGTTCAAGGCTGGAGCTCAGATCTTCTCAGAGGGAGGGCTTGACTACCTGGGCAACCCCAACCTGATCCATGCACAGAGCATACTGGCCATATGGGCTTCCCAGGTAGTGCTGATGGGCTTTGTGGAGGGCTACAGAGTGGGGGGTGGGCCTCTTGGGGAGGGGCTGGATTCCCTGTACCCGGGCGGCGCCTTCGACCCACTGGGCTTGGCCGACGACCCTGAGGCGTTTGCCGAGCTCAAGGTCAAGGAGCTCAAGAATGGCAGGCTGGCCATGTTCTCCGTGTTTGGCTTCTTTGTGCAGGCCATAGTCACCGGCAAGGGACCCATTGAGAACCTCTATGACCACTTGGCTGACCCAGCTACCAACAACGCCTGGGCCTATGCCACCAACTTTGTTCCTGGCAAGTGAGTGTAAAAATTACTTAGTTTCTCACAGTCCCTTCATGTACTTCAATGGTGAGCTCTTGTTAATTAAATGAATTACTCTTCTTTTCTTGTTCCTCTCTCTCTCTCTCTCTCTCTCTCTCTCTTTGTGTGTGTGTGTGCGTGCATGCAGATGTTGGGGATGTAAGTTGTTTGGATTTCGGTTTGATCCAGATTTTACTCATGGATCCAATGGACTTGGAGATCTTTTTTTGAAACTGAATCCAGCATGAGATCTCATATTTATATACAATCAGGTTGGATCTCAGTTGGGTCTTATACTGGATTCATATGAGCCACATATAGGCTGTCATGGGCAGTTTCCCACACCAACCCCGCAAATTTTCTTAGATATGAGTTCTTTCAATCATTTACTTACTTTTATATATTGATTTCCCTTAAAACATATGAATCTGTAAAATTTACCCTTTAACTCAATACCACTAACTTAAAATGACTTGTGGGAATGCATGTACAATCAAATTATGATTATAATTGGATTTGTTCTTGTTTAGTAGATCGGACTAAGGTTGCATTTGATAGCCTCTGATCTAAGATTTATTCCCATGTGGTCTTCATTTTTAACAAGCAGCAGACCTCAAAATTTTCCAATTTCTATTCCTCAAAAAGGGCTAAAATCTGTGCATCTGAGATCCGGCAGGGGGAAAGCTGCTCTTCCGATCTTTCATGCAAATCCGAGAGAGCCGATAAAATGGGAATGTATAACAAATTTTGGAAACTAAAAGTTCCCTGATACAAGAAAAGAGAGAGAGAGAGAGAGAGAGAGAGAGAGAGAGATAGCCGGTGAAATCCCCGACCGATGTGTGTGTGTGTGTGAGAGAAAGAGAGAGAGGAGAGAAGGCTTAGCCGACGGATTCAACCCACCAAACCCTCATTTGGCCCGAATTTAGAGAGAGAGAGAGAGAAAGATGGTCGGAGCAGAAAATTTTAATTTGGGCCGACTAAAAAAAAAAAAAAAAAAAAAAGAAGAACTCCCCGACCAATGTGTGTGTGAGAGAGAAAGAGAGAGAGAGAGAGAGGAGAGAAGGCCTGGCCGACGGATTCAACCCACCAAACCCTCATCTGGACGGAATTTAGAGAGAGAGAGAGAGAGAGAGAGAGAGAGAGAGAAAAAAAGATGGCCGGAGCAGAAAATTTTAATTTGGGCCGACTAAAAAAATAAAAAAAAAATAGTAGAACTCTTGTTTAAATTTTTGAGAAAGCCTGTAAAGAATTTCAACAAAATTTATGGACCGCTCGACTCCTCCAAGAGAGAAAAAAAATCTTGGCTTCGTGTTTGTGGATGGACCCCTCAGGTGATCTTTGGCTCTTGGCCGATAAAAAAAATATAAACGGGGAGTATACTCTATAATAAAGTCATATATGAACAAGTTAAGAAGCAGTAGATTTTTTTTTTCTCAATTTTATGACTGAGTTTTTGCGGCTATGATTAAAAGCATGGCCTCACGTTTGCTAACTTTAAAAATATGTGTCTCGATTTTTTCTTCTTCTCAATTTTATGACTGAGTTTTTGCGGCTATGATTTAAAGCATGGCCTCACGTTTGCTAACTTTAAAAATATGTGTCTCACTTTTTTTTTTATAGATAAAATGTCAAAAGGTGAAAACTATATCTGACAGACTGTCACATTGAAAGACCTTGTAAATTTCAACTGTCCAATCTCATTTTCTAAGCTGCAAAGTTATGGGCAGAAGATGGAATAATAAATTTTCCTAATGAAAGAAAACCGATAAAATATATATTTGACCTTTTATTTTATGGAAATTATTGAAACTTCTTGGACAGTTTTTAAAACTTAACAGAAATATTTCATTAATTATTGTTACATCGAGTAAGTAAGAGAAATATTTCATTTTACAAAGCCCATGTTGCACGTCAATTAGTGCACCATGTATGTTTTATTGTTAAAAAAATTGACATACAAAATCCAAGTGAGTTCTGAAGGGGCCAACTATCTATGCCCTTCACGTCTATGTCAATCTGACCATTTCCTTCACGTCTATGTCTGACCATTTCAAACAAAGGAAAAAAAATCCGTACGAATGGAGACCAGCGGTTAAGTCTCGTTTGAGATCAGGGGTGGAACCAAAAATTTTTTTTATGAAGAAAGCCGAATTAAAGTTTCTAAATTTTAACTTGGATTGAAATATCATTTTTCAAAATTTTTATATAAGACAAATAAAATTTTTAAAATTTACGTGCAATTTTTTTTTCAAAAAAAATTATAAAGCAGGACCAAAGCTCATGCGGTCCCCATCTTGACTCCGCCCCTGTTTGGGATCGATGTGAATGCCGCTTATAATAGAAAAAATTAAAGCAAATTGGAGAGAGGCAAACAAAGTCAAATGTGGATTAAGAAAGTGTGTGGAAAGTCATTAGAGGCTTTAAGTTGGTAGTTTCTCAGAACCACCAACTGATCCCTTCAACACGTTTGGGTTGCCTGGATCATTTTAAAATGGTAAATTTCATTGAGGGTCCACTATTTGCTCATTATATCGAAACAAGCTTCATACGTTTTAGATTTTCGGATCCAAACCTTTCTTTTTCATGGAAACTACAAACGCAAATTTTAAATAAATATCAAAAACTTATTCATGGTTTTCAACTCGAGGTGATTTGAAATCCACATTAAGTGTGAAATCCATTGTTTGAACAAACAACGTTAGGGATTTCCAATGCCCACCAGCTGGGGTGCATGGGTCTCTTTCCAAACAACCGATTTCAAATTCACTGTTTTTTGCAATCTGTGGTGGATGCAAAAACGATGGATTTGTGGTTCAAGAAATCCTGTTTTTTCTCAATGTAAAGAAATAAAATAAAGATCTTTAGTATGTATGGATTTTTAGTCTTAACCTAAAATCCCTTAGTTTGATGAACCATCATTGTGATCATGTCGATTTAGACGACGGTGACAACTGTAATTTTCACATTGTATGATGCTCATAAGAAATCAACACTTATTCAAGTCTGTCGAGTTTCTTATATATATATATATATATATTCTAAAAGATTGGATGGGTAGGCCAGAGAAAAAAACTGGATACTTTGATTTTAATGTTTAAAATGTTTTTTTTTTTAAATTAACCTTACTGATCTTGACCACAATAGGTTGATGCAAAAACATAAATATATATATATATATATATATATATATATTGACTTTAATAATGTTTTTATAATAAGAAAAAGTGAATGTCTCCTATTGCATCAATATTTTGATAACTAAAAGCTCCACATTTTTAATAAAAACAACTTCAACCAAAACATGTTTTATATCTATAGTTTTTTAAATATATTAAAATGTTTATATTTTATTTAAAGAAACTTTTTAACAAAAAAAATGAGAAGGTCTGGTTTTTGTTCCTGACCTAAGTGTTTGATTTTTTTACGGTTTTATCCCTATAAGGGTCGGATTGAATTAGCTTTAGGCACCTTGGGGAAGGTGCTCCCTTGGTGGACAATTACAAGTCAATTCTGGAATATTCCAACGGACCTTTATTAAACAATAATTGTGTGTCAAAATGGTGTCATTATCTTGTTTGAAAAAAAAAAGTATTTAAATTATTGTGAGTGTACTTGAGTTGAAGGATTCGCTGTTGCTATGGCCGAGTGTCAGGAGCCAAGACCTTGCCGAAGCTGCTAGGAGACAAGATCTTGAAGGCAAAGGAGGAATGAGTGGGTAGAGTAGTGTTATGTTCTGTAAATTGCTTAAGTTGAAAGTTCACCTGAGTTCGCTTATATGACTGGCTGGTAATAGAGGAATCTGAATGTATAACCCAAAAGGAAAAGACCCTAGACGAGTACCCACAAAGGCAATGGCCGATCGGGAAAAATGAAATGGTCATGTCATGAGGGGAACCGTTCGAACCTATTTTTTGGTTAATGGATTGTTAACATCTCACTCATCGAAATAGCTCATGTAACACTTATGCATGCATGCCCATGTAAGGTTTTACAATTATATTCGGCACAAAATTGTTCAAATAGTATTCTACGTTTATTATCGACTTTGTTCGACAAATGCGGAGAAACTTGGATGTCCGCTCAGTCAACTTTTTTAAACATAAAATCTTTAGTGACTAAAATACAACCTTTAAAGTATATTCAGGGAATACTCACAAAATATCCATACTCCAAATGACTTCTAAGAGCTTGTTTGACAACTGTAACAAACCATTTTTCTTAAAAAATAGGACAGATTCATGAAACATTGAAGTATTTCATGAACTTGCCTCTATGCTGTTTTTGTTGTCAAACAACCCTTAATGATAAAGTTCAAATCATTTTCTTTACAAAATGAATGCATATATTATAAACTTGTATGCTGCATGGATGGAGCAAGTTCAAAATAATTCAACTTTCAAAATAAATGCAAATATGTTAAACTTTTATGCTGCCTTAATTTAAGTAAGGCTGGGCATCGGGCCGGGCCGGCCCGTTAAAAATGAAAAAATCAAAGCCCGGCATTCAAAACGGGCTGGCCCGAGGCCCGGCCCGTTTCTAAACGGGTCGGGCCGGGTCCATGTAATATCGGGCCTTGGGCTTCGGTTTAAGCCCGAGGCCTGGCCCGGCTCGATTTTTAACGGGTTGGGCTGGGCTTTGGGGTGGGCTGGGCCAGGCTTTTGAGGCGAGTTGCTACTTGCTAGCCTCTAGCTCACTCAAAAAATGAGCAGGAACGTAAACCATGTGCACTTAATAGAATAACAAAAACAAGAACAACACCAACCAATATAAAGTAGTCCTCGGAGGAGAAGCACTCGATGCAACCGACGATGAAGCAAGTAGAGCAGCTGTGCGGGATCGACGGGAGGACTGGAGGAGGCAGCCAAGGGGCGACGGCCAATGAGGAAGACTGGAGGAGGCAGTCTCGAGCTCGCGGCGATGAAATTTCTTAATGAAACAAAAAGAGGAAAAGAAAACCTAACCCATAACCCTAAGTTTCTAATTCTCTAAGTTCATTTTTTTTAAAGAAAAAAAAAAAACCCCATGTCGGGCTTATCGGGCTGCCACCGATCACAGTGGTAGGCCCGGGCCCAGCCCAGTAATTATCGGGGCGGGCGAGCCTGATAAATTTGGCCCGAAAACCTTTTTGTCAAGGCCCCAACCCGTGGCGAGCCGGGTACCGGGTACCCGGCCGCAGCCCGGCCCGATGCCGAGGCTTAAATTTAAGCAAGGGATTTCAAGCATGTGTATGGCTTTCAAAAAATGAGCCTCATATTTTTTTTTTCTCTTTTTTTTATTGACGGCGGTTTTCTAAACAGCTGCATGCCATGGGAACCCTGGTTGTATTTCTTTCTTTTTTTTCAAAAACTTAAAATCTTTTACTCAGCATTATCCAAACACTTTCTATCTGCCATTTTTCTGAATTTTCAAAGATAGCAGCCCCTTTGTTAGGACTTGTCCTCATTAATAGTGGGGTTGTATTGCCTGCTAAAGTGATATGACAAAGTTGGCTGACAGAAAAGACTTTTTGTGCATGAAAAAGTCAAAAAGTTGCTGACCTGAAAAGGAAACAGAGAAAAAATCCAACCATCATTTAGCTAATAGCTTGGTATCCTATATGCTATGTCTATTTCATGAATATCATAAAGAGCATGTCTCTCCATTAAAAAAAAAAAAATTGAACCCTGGTTTTAGGGCCCTTTCACTCTTTCTTGGTTACTTATGTCCGTTTGATGCACACAGATTTTTCAATGCATCCGGGAAAACTTGCCGTTTTTGTACAACTCTTCATTCTTAAATCAAAAAAAAAAAAAAATTACTGTGCTAAATTTTACTTGAAAAAAGTTAGACTTGAGGAGGTCTGACTTTTTACCATGAACATTTTTCTATGGTAAATTTACTACTCAACATTTAGCCCTATCATCAAACCGAACCTAAGTGAAAAAAATTGCATCAGGGCAACTAAACTTTTGCAAAGCTCTAAGGTGGTGTTTGATAAACTAGGTTTTCTAAAAAATAAGAAAAATGGGTTTTAGAAGGGATTGAATAACTTGCCCCCTTCCCCTGATTTTTTATAAAAAAAATGAGTTTTAGGTGTGTCATTCAAACACACAAAACAACTTTTAAAAAATGATTAAAAAATTATTTTTTCATAAAACAAATTCTTTCTAAACAGTTTTTTATGAGGGTGTCGTCCCAGACGACACTTTAGAAGTGTTTGGATGTCCTCGAAACTGAGTTTAAGTAAAACTCAGTTTTGACAAAATCGGGTTTTGTGAAGAATTTAGCTAAAATTCAAATGATTCAAAAGCCGAGTTTTGAGTGCATCACCCAAACAAATAAACAAGGATTTTAAAACTAGTTAAGAAATTTGGTTTTTATAAAACTAAGTTTTTGTCAAACTGGGCTACACAAGGTGTCATGCAAACACCTATAAATAATTTAAAATAGTTCATTGTTGTTGGGTAGGTAGGAGGAGTATTTCATCGTATCATTTAACAAGCGGCCCGAAGCCTTTACCCTTCCCCCATCCTCGTAGGGTACCAGACTTATTTTCATTGCTTTCGGACGATTCCCCCGTTATGCTTCAACTTGCACATTGGTGTCTTCCTTTTACAACATATGAAATTGATGTTTCATGAAAACACACCGGTTACCAGCTCTGCCTCATTCGTTGGGGCAACCCTTTCGAGGATTTTAAAATAGTTTGTGAACTTGGATAAATAATATATTAGTTTGTTACGAAATATTTTTTCTTTGACGTGGGTCAGCTCGCGCTCATATTGATCACGTAAATATAAAGGAACAAACGAGTAGTGTCGTGTGCAACCGGGATAAAAGGATGGTTGACTTGAATTCAAACCTCATTGTGACTACTTGCGGGAACATGTATGGTTGAAGACTTCACAACCAAGAAGAATAAATATATATATAAGAGAAAAACAAGATTTATAAAGACAGTTTTTGGACATTACTGGTGACAATGGATCATAGAAGGAAAACAACAACAATTATTTAATGAGAAAACTAAATGGACTCCATTCACCTCATTAATATCTAGATGGTTGGTGCAAAAAGATACATACAAATTGAGGAGAGAGTCGTGGAGCTCGAACCACGACGATGGGTGGGGGCCTCATGATCTTGCTTCAAAAATTGCGGCAGATTAATTTATTTCAATCTTAACGATAGACTCATAAAACAGTAACAATTTGTTATTTTTGCCGAGCAGTCTCTAAAAGTAGAGCTTTGCACAATATAAGCATT
>JAANDH010000240.1:114957-296891 GCA_011799765.1 Nymphaea thermarum | reverse complement strand
TATATATATATATATATATATATATATATATATATATATATATATATATATATATATTCTGGAAGTAAATATTTAGCAAACCTTTGTTAAAAAAAAAAAAGTATTGTGAAGCATACTGACATATTAGCCATACAATTTTTTACAGAAAAGAAACTGAAAGGGAAAGTTTTTCCCTCAATCAAACATCCCATCGAACCTAGATTTTCCCCATTAGCTGACAGACAGAAAGGCGATTTGATAGAATTCTGGATTTCAAACAGCGATTTTTTTTCTCCCATCTGAAATGTCTTCGTAAATTAAATGCCGCGTTCACCGTCAAAACCAAGAAACGTGACGCGACGCCTTTGGAAATGGTCCCGGTTCCAAGTTGTTGACAATTTTGTTCTTATCCGTTCCTTTAGCATCATAAAGAAATTAATAGATAATGAGGGGACCTCGAAGGATAAAGTCAAAAAGGTGGGGTTGGTAAAGAAGTGATAGCGTGTCCCCGTCAGATTTTAATATTTTCGACGTCAAGTCCGTTTGCTGTTCAAATTCTCAAAAAGGGCCAACAATTAACTATTTGCACGACGCGGCGCAAAGTTTTACCTCATATTGTTTTCCTCGATTGCCGACAAAAGAAATCTTGTGACCTAGTTAGTGTAGGCAGCTAGATCTACATCATAAATTCCAAATTAAATTTTTTTGTGAAGCATTGGGTAATTGCAATAAATTTATTAAAAAATAAATTGGGGTAGTATTTTCTAGACGACTCTGAACCCATTCGGCAAATAAAATAGCTTCTAATTATTTTATGAATCTATTCTAAAACTTATTTGCTTTAATCTTTGAACAATGATATTTATGAAACAATTAGATAATGTTTTATTCGTCAAACAAATTACAAAGTCTGAACTCAAATCATACTTTTTAAAAAGTTGTGAGAAGCTGAAATTCACTGTTTGATTAAATAGTTGATTCTATTAACTGTGCATTTGAGATCCTCTCGAAATGCAAGGGGCGACCAAAGAAGCCTTATTGACTATGAACTATGTCGAGTGCACTAGAGCAATATAAGAAGAGGCGCACATGAAACCAGAGACAGAGTCAGGAATTTTTTGTCGCAGAAGCTAAACTATAGTTTTAAAATTATAACCGAAATAGAAATTTTAAAATCTTTTATATATATATATATATATATATATATATATATATATATATATATATATATATATATATATATATATATATATATATATATATATAGTAAACTAATTTTTTTTAAAATTTATATATAAATTTTTAAAATTTTAAAATAAGAAGGGAGACCAATGCCCCTTCGGCCCAGTGCATGGAACTTGAATTCACGAAATTTTGAATGTGATAAGAGCTCCTGCCCACACAAGTTCTGCCGTTTTTCATGAGGGGCATTTTTGATATTTCTGAAAGAAAGATGGGTAAACTTGTCATTTTAATTTTTTTTTTTTCGAGAGAGTTCACTGTAGTTGACAACGTCTGTCGGCCACCGTCTGATTTGAAGCCAATCAACGGCAAATCCGTTTCTTTGCAGCCAGCAGAAGGGGATATATTTTCTGATTTCTGTTTGAGATATTTGCTTATGTTTCTTTAATGTATGTAGTAATATTCTTTGTCAATTCATGACCTAAATATTATAAAATGTATCGAAAATTTAGAAAAAAGCATGCCGAGAAGTACTTGAAGCAAAATGTTTTGATATAAATCATGTTCTAGTTCACATTATTTTTGTAAAAGTAATTATTTTTATACTATTAAAATTTTAATGTTATAAGAGCCATTCATTTTTTTATTATTAAAAAAAACTATTGAAGTAGAAAAACGATTAACTTAATATATGCTGCTCACCAAATCACTCTTAAGATCATATCTATAAGATTAATTTAAAAAAAAAATACAATTAATTTTAATAACTTTGGTTTTTGTTATATATATATATATATATATATATATATATATATATATATATATATATATATATATATATATATATATATATATATATATATATATATATATATATATATATATAGCAACTCTGTATCAAGGTTATCATCATCACGATCATCAATATCGATGTCATTAACCTTTATTGTCATCCAGAAACTTGTTCAGAAATACTCCAATGAAGGGAACATAGGAGTTTGTATGACAAAATATGGTTGCCTAGTTCTTCTAAAACCTATCACTAAAATTCACTAAAATAACCTTCTATGGCAAAATATGGTTGCCTAGTTCTTCTAAAACCTATCACTAAAATACCCTTCTATGACAAAATTTGGTTGCCTAGTTCTTCTAAAACCTATCACTAAAAGGTGGTAGAGCTAAGTGGAGCGAAAAGAGTTTTCCATGAGATGAAAAATGAGAATTAGCCCTAAACGAGGTTCGTGAATAAGTAATTGCCTGATAACGAGCAAGGAATATCCATCTTTAGATTCTAGTCTAACATTAGCCTGGAGCATGACATCTAGATTATGTGTGTGTATGTGATATATATATATCACATACACACACATAATCTAGATGGCATGCTCTAGACTAATGTTAGACTAGAATAAACTAGGAGGATGCAAAGTGACAGTGTGAGCAAGTATGCAACCATTGGGTCCGCACTTGATGTTAGAATGGTAAGGTGGCATGAAACATTATGTTTTTGTTCTTATTATAATTAAGAGGTCGTTTGGGAGTATGGACACTCTAACACTAAACATTAAGTTTGATGATTAAAATAACCCTTTTAAAGCCTAAGAAAGCAATAGAATGTTCTTTACCAAATCACTCTGCACATGCATATACAATATTAACACATGAAAGTAGAGTGCTCACATTTGTGCATGTATATATATATATATATATATATATATATATATATATATATATATATATATATATATATATATATATATATATATATATATATATATATATATATATATATATAGCTTTTTGACATTAGAGGGTATTTTTAATTTTAATTATCATAAGTGTTTATATATGTGGTTTTTTTTTATTAAGTCTAAGTCAAACAATTGATTTTAAGACCGGTCGGGGCTCTTCAAAGATAACTTGTACAATCCTGGCAAGCGAGCGTGTTAAAAGAATTCCAAAAGAAATAAAGAAAGCGGTCAATGTATTTGACATTCTAGCTTTTCAAGATTTGCATAAGGGATTTACATGATAATTTAAGTAAATAGAAGAGGTAGACTTCAACTCTTCTTGGTGGCAGTGTCATGGAAACTGTCCGACTTTAAGGAGCTGTTTGGCAGTAAGAACATTATTAGCGTTTGATGCATGGAACACTTGTGAAAATATTTAATGAATCTGCCCTATTATTAGGGTAAATACATTAAACATAAACAAAATGTTCCTCTTACCAAACAGTCCTCAAATTCAATTACTTGTCCCAATGTGACTGGGTCACACATTCTCAAGACAAATGCTATGAAATTCAATGAATCTATAAAATGATCCTTCGGTATACTGCAAACAATTGCAACTCTTTGCGTGTCTTTGTAATTAAGAAAAAAAAAAGTTCATAAAAGGCATTTTTGAAAAACAATGCATCTTTCTTCTAATATAATATACAATGACTGATGCGACACTCCCAATGGGCATAGTAAACACGGAAATCAAACTAATAACATAGGGTTTCAATTTTACTAGATCGATCAGCTATGTTATGCTCCTTAACTCAATCGGTTTTGTTGCTTACTCGACAGTATAAAAGTCAGAATCATAGTGGTTCATCCAGGCTCAATGAATGCTTTGGCTTGCACAAGGGAGACTGCCACCCCACTCTTACCACTGACCAACCCGCCAATGGCCACTGGCGGCAACCGGTATGCCAAGACCTTTAAGGGAATCTATATAATTATAGGTGAGCAAGAGGTTCGTCCATACTGCTCAGAATGAGGCCGCAAGGCCCTACAATTTCTCTTGCCTTTGGGATATTGAACTGCATCCGCATTAGTGATGGCTATGGTGTACCTTTCAAATTGTATGTCGCATCCTACCACCTCAAAATACAAAAGCATAGTGCTTATGAAAATGAAACTAAAAACCTTGCCTTCTTACACACCCTAACCGACTAGCTATACTATTCCCATCACAAAGAAATCTATACAATTATATTTATAAAAAGTAAATTAAAACATTGAGAGACACGCACATATTTGAAAAGACTTACCACCAACACCGTGAAGTGATCTTTACCTTTTACCATTTACCATTAGAATAAAACAGAAGGTCAATGTGCAAAGTTCAAACATTCTTTCCATTGTCATATCTATGTATCATAAGATCGATATGTTGAAAGAAATTAATAATGCCCTTCGTTTGGTTATATACCGAAAATGGAGATTATATCCATTCAAATTATTTTTATAAGAAACATATTCAGCTATAGCTTTTGATTGTAGTACGTTGTCTAAGTTGTCATAATGATTTTGCTATATATATATATATATATATATATAGAAATTGAATGAGACTATAGCTTTTTAAAGTTACCCAACCATTTAATATGTACTATCTGATCCAATATGATAGATAGCAAAATTGAATTAAGACTCTAGCTTTTTAGAGTTACCCAAACATTTAATATGCACCATTCGGTTTGATATGATCGATAATTAGGAAAAAAGTAAGGAGAAAAAATGATGAATATTTTCGTTATCTAATATTAGTTTACATTTTTTTTTCTGGTGTTTTCTCTCAAACATTCATTGTTTTAGATGAACGACCTTAGTTAGATGACTTCGTGACTCTAGATAACCAATGTGTGCGGCTATATATATGCCTTCTACAATTTTTTCTTGCTATGATGTTAATTGAGTTTGAACAAGCTGAACTTATCTTGACTCACTTAAGCATTCATTTTTTAATTTAAACTTGAATTGTTTACTAAACAAAAGAAGATTGATACTAGCTTATATGAGTCGAGCTCTCGTTACTCGACTCGTTGAAACAACGCATAGGCAGTTAGGGCTGCACAACGAGCTGAGCCAACTTGGGCTCGACTCAAACTCACTTGAAAAAACTAGCCTTGTTTATAGACGAGCCAAGTTCGAACATACAAAGATACTCAAAACAATAAACGAGTCGAGTTCCAGTTTCAAGAATGCGACTTATTTATACGCAACTTGACTCGTAAATCAATACTCTCTATAATATTGCCAAAACTAGTTTCACAAGTTACACAAGTTAACACGTAAACAGGTTAATTGGGTTAAACGAGCCGAGTTCGAAATCGATTTTGTGTAGTTGAGTTGAGCTCGAGCTTGCTATAAGGAGCTCGAGTCAACTTCGAGCCAAACCTGAGCTCGAGTTTTTTGAGCTGAGTCGAACTCAAGCTCGACTCCACTCGTGTGCAGCCCTACTAGCAGTTCCTCCAAATAAAGCACCACCATGAAAATCATATTAAAAACACAAGTTATTTTCAAAATATTTGGTGTATGAATTTGTCAATGTTTGAAAGCTTAGGATTACTGAGCGAAAAGAAGCCATTTCCCCTCGTTTGCAAAGCACTGCTCTCTCCTTTATCCCTTTTCCATTTTCGAACGGACAGATTTTCCGTAGAGGGAGATCCAACGATCACAAATCAGTGGCTTGTCCCAGCGTGGGGCCCGCCGGACTCCAACCAGAATTATGCCCTGGAACTGAGCTTCATCGGCTTCACGCCCCGTCCCACCGGACGTCGTCCTCGACTGGCCCGCCACTTGTCCCTCGTTCTTTGTCCTCCCCGAACGCGACGACTCGTTCCTTCGTCGCTTCCCTTCACTGTCATTTGCGGCGGCTCGAGGGAGAGGTGTACACCCCCACCTTCGTCTGATCAATGGCGACTCGATCATCTGAGCTCTGAGCTAAGCTTGCTCTGAAACAATGGAGGAATCCTGTGGCGATCGGAGAGAACGAGCAACGAGAGCCATCGTCTTCCTGTCGGGGAATCATTCGGGATGAAGAAGGCTTGGGGTTCCCGCGTCCGAGGCGAGGTGAGCGCGTCTCGGTTTTCCGTGCGTATCGCATTTCTGATGTTCCTTTTTCTCGTTTTGGAGATTCGATTGCTCTTCTTTTCCGTGGAGGGGCGGTGAATCCGGAGGCTGCGAGACGGAGAGTCCACGCCGTCGTCTCGGCGGAGGGCGTCTTCGTTTCTGGGCTCGGATTTGTCAACGGGAAGGAAGGGGAAACCGTTGATTTTGGGAATTGAACGGGCCGATTCTTCGGCTTTTTGCCCTTTTATTTATTTGTTGAGGGTTAACGATTCCGTCGCCATTTTTAGACATCGGTTCTCTTTCAGTGTGCCGTGATATGGCGGTTGACGAGTCTTTTCTTTTTCCCCTCTTTTTTTATCTTTCGTTCATTTTTCCTCTTTTTCTTCAGTTTTGGCTCTCCGATGTACGGAGGGAGGTGCCTGTATTGTCCTTTTCTAGATGCGGATTTTTTTATTCAAAAGCCTGGAAGCTTTGATTTCGTCCATTGCTGGTTTTTGAACTGGCCTTTAAAAGTGTGCTCCCTCTCTTCCCCTGTGCCCAGTCGTGTGACATTTTCGGAGTCCTAGCTTGAAGAGTTCAAGACTCTCCCTCTCTTTCTCTCTCTGTCTCTGTTTTATGAAGCAACAAGACGATCGATCGATCCTCTGCTTTCAATGGCAGAAGTATTGACCTGGGTTCTAAAATTTGAAGGCTTTTCAGAGAGTCGGAGGCTGGAGACGGTTTTTTTCCTGCGGGGCACGAACCTTGGTCTGTGCTGCGGAGACTATTAATATTTCCTAGCGGAGTTCTGTGGTGCAGATGACGAGCGGTTAAGAATTGAGAGACAAATTCCGACGTGAAAGCGACGTCGACGCGTTGAAGGAGGGGTTCTCGACCTTCTGTCATTGCGAGGGTTAGAAATCTCAGACGACAAGCTTTCCCTCTAGCGGTGGAGTGACGCCGATCTCCAGTGCAGAGAAGCCTTAGCAGGGAAGAGAGGCGATTTTCTCGGTTCCCTTCGCTGAATTTTCGGTTTCCGTGGGCAACTCGTCGAGAGGTTGGTGGGACAAATCTCCGTTGTTTTCTGCTGCCGGATCAGTAGCGGATAAAGCGAACATCGGCATAATTTTTAGCCTGCCTTCTTGTTTTCCCACGACCAAATTCGATCTCCCTCTGTTTCTCTTTCTGAGCACGGTGAAGGGACTTAGACGAAGACTGACGGAGAATGTCAGGCAAGTGTGAGCTAGTCCATCAGGCGATTCCCGAGTCGAATCTGGAACGCTTTCTGGACTGCACGACGCCGGCAGTGCCGGCCATACCTCTCGAAAAGGTACATGAGGCTCGTCCTTTGCTTCTTCTTCTTCTTCTTCTTCTTCTTTCCTTTAAATCTGTACCGACCAAGGATTATGTAAATTCTTTCATTTGAATCTATAGCAACTAAAGATTACATAAATTGAAAGAGTTGTCTGACCATCTACCCAGTATAAAATTTACTTTTATAAATTCAAATTAAAATAATTAACTCAATCTGGTTTACTAATTCATTGCAACTTCAATTGGGAAAATCGATTCCAGCGAGTTAACAGCAATTTAACTCAAGTTGAAGTATACCCGAGACTCCATGGGGAATCATTCATTTTTGGTGGGTTGTGTTTGAACAGGGGTGGGAGGAAAGCAGGACGTGGGAGCCACTGGAGGAAATGCCCACGCAGTTCTTCAGGCTATGCGACCTCTGGAAATGCTTCGATGAATGGAGCGCATATGGCGCGGCCGTGCCCGTTCTGGTAAACGGCGGGAAGGAGAGGGTGGTCCAGTACTTCGTCCCCTACCTCTCCGCCCTTCAGATTTACACTACTGCTCCCCACAAGGCCCTCCTTCCCGACCCACTCAGGTCTCTCTCTCTCTCTCTCTCTATATATATATATATATATATATATATGAACGCCGGGATTCTGTTGCATCTTTCTGAAGAGTATGTGTTGTGCATGTAAAACGTTGAGTTCTTTAATGGACCCCTTGGTCCCCGTCTGAGCTGCCCTTACTGTTCTTAGACAGTGATGGATGCCTTTACCTTACTGATCCTGTTAGACCCATCAGAGATTTTGTTGCCCTCTAGAAAGGGCTGACCGTTTCCATGAATGTCAGTGAAACAAATCTCATAATCTTGGACAAATTTAGATCGTAAATAGTAGTAACTTTACTGTGGCACTCTAGGGGATCCCACATCGACTGCTGGCAAAGTTTGTGCAGTTACACTTCAGGAATCAGTTTTCAGTTGTTCCTGAAAAATGTAATTTTGATGGTCAAAATTCAGAAATCAGCTCAGGCCGATTTCATAAAGATTGAAAGTTTGGTTATTAGAAATTTTCGAAGCTTTCTGACTGAATCTCCCTTGTATATCCACCAAAGCAATGAAATGTTTAATTTTTATGTTTTCGACGAGGAGTATTGAATAATTATTCGGAATCTGGATGGCCATGACCATACCCATCGTTGGTCGCGTTTGATGAGTGGTTTCTTCTTGGTATTCATGATTCATTTCCTTTCTTTTCCCCTTCTTTCAGCGGCGACTTCAGCGATTCCGAGACGTCCAGGGCTGAAGAGATGAGCGACTCGGATTGCTCTCACTCGATCAGCTTCAGCAGCAGCAGCGGCAGCGAGAAGGCCGAGTCGTGGGACTGTGGGTCCAACGGTTCGGCCGGAGAGCAGGAGAGCGCCTGGTGTCGCCCGCGAGATCGCCTGGGCCACCTCTACCTCGACTACTTCGAGCACGCGCCCCCTCACGCTAGAGTGCCGCTCATGGAGAAGGTATTAATTCTGTCTGCTCCTTGCCGGCGATCCTCGTTTGAGATTCTCATTAGATAGTTGGAATTGGATGGTCACAGAAATCCAATTCTTATCCTGAATCTTGCTTTTCTTCCACCTGTATCAAGTGTGAATTTTGCATGTTTCATATGTATCTGATTTCCAAGTATTAAAGTGTCTGATGGCTAAGCTTGTCGGCCCGTTAGAGTCCGAGCAGCGTTATGAGCCCCTCATCTCTTTTAGAGGCTTGTCTGTATTGTTATAGTATACTGACAACTATAGATGAAAAGCTAGCAACTTTGCAAGGTGAAATGGGAACTATGAATCTCTGATCCTCACTACTTTCCTGATCTTCATTCTACTGCTTTTTAAATGTTTAAAACCAGTCCTTTGGCCGTCAAAGGACCTGAGTGTTGTTTGATGTCCTTCACAAGATTTAACTCTTTTTTTTTTTTTTTTCTCTTTTGGAAACTCGTAGATCAATCAGTTGAGTCGAGAGTACCCGGAGCTCAACAGCTTGAGGAGCATTGACCTTTCTGCAGCGAGCTGGATGTCTGTTGCCTGGTAAGCTGGCAGCCTGGCACATGCCGTCAGCCTTATCTCTTTAATTTACAATAAAGATTGATGGCGATGCACAACCCAAAAACTTTTCTTGAAATCATGGTGCTACCATCTTCTTTTATATATATATATATATATATATATATATATATATATATATATATATATAAGGTCTGACTGGTCTGCTTTGGATTGTTTGGCCGTCCTGCCACTTAGGCCGCCTCCACAGCCAAATTGGTGGCCCCTTGTATACTGTGGTAGCTGATATATTTGTGCCGGAAAACAAGGGCCCTCTTATGCTAGAGGTCCCCTTATGCTACGATTTTCACAAGGTGAGCGGGGCTCACCAGGAAAGGGGACGTAGCACACGAGAATGGGCATCAAACATGTCTCCGTATATAAATCCAGATGCCAAATTATAAAAAAAAGCTCATAATGTAACATTATTTTATAAGTAGCCAACTGCCAAGATGTCCTACTCATATCATCCCCTCCAAACACGCGCACATGCGCGAACATGATAGAGTGGTGGTGAAGAACTGTGAGGATCTAAAGCGGATTCTTGTCCACGAGTCGAAGTTCCCGTCACTAATGGCGGTCGTTTGTTGTTCGTCGTGGTGATGCTTATTGCGCTTAGTGTTAGCGTTGCGCTCTTTTGACTGAAGGCACAATCTTCCTTGTGTTTGGTGCAGGTATCCTATCTACCACATCCCGGCGAGTCGCACGGCGCGAGACCTCTCGGCGTCGTTCCTCACTTACCATACGCTTTCTTTCTCTTTTCAAGGCAAGCCTCTTGTCCCTCTCCATTGTGTCTTTTTCTAATCGAGGTAGAGAGTTGCGGATACTCTTTCTTTATCATCAATTTGGCATGAGAAGCAAGTCCCATAAAAGGAAGTGGTTTAGCTTAGAAGAAAAACAATTTTTTCCAAAAATATGTAACAAGAGTCAAAGAGCAAAACCTTTTTGTAAAAAGAAGAAAGCGGGACTCACCACTTTTAGTGAAAGGTTTTCCTTGCCGAAAGGTAAAAATTTGCCTAGCGTCAAAGTAAAAATTACTTGAACCCAAAGTCTTTGATAACTATGAAAAAACATCCACAGTGAAATTTTACCCATTCATGGGCCTTGAAAACAACCAAATTTTTTTTTTATTATTTTCATGTTCTATAGACAAAAAGAGAAAGAAGTAAAGAAAGTTGTGCCTTAAAAGGACCAAGTTTCTCCCCTGAAATTGTGCCCGGCAATAGGCTAAATGAAGTTTGAACAGCTTGTGGGGTTGTTTTGGAGTTCTAATAAGGTACAATATGCTCAAGTATATAATTTTTGAGGAGGTCGGTGTCTGAAGTATATTTGGTTGCAGAAGTTTTTTTTTTTTAAATCTGTACCATTTTATCTCGCCTTTATTTTTCTCGACAAATTCTTAGGAATTCTTTAACATCCAGATGAAGCTGCTCTGTTTCTTGCCATTAAATTTACCACGTATCAGGATTTGATCATCTGCTTTCTTGTTTCTGCTACGTCGGATGCAGATATGGAAGACGGGTCTGTGAAGTCATCCGATGCCAAGTCCTCCTCGCCGATCAGATTGCCGCCGTTCGGGATAGCCACGTACAAGCTACACGGAGAGGTGTGGCTGTCAGGCGGGCCATGGGACCAGCACCGCCTTTACTCCCTCTGGACCTCCGCCTTGTCCTGGCTCGCCCAGTTGCAGCTCACCCACCCTGACTTCCGCTTCTTCCTTAGCCACAAAGACTAACTCCCACATCTCCGCCAAAAACAAAGCTCCCATCAGCCCATGGCCGCCATGGTATACGGTCCAGTTATCGCTTGGCCATGGCTTTGTTGGAATATCATTTTCATTCTCTGTCATGATCACACCCAGAGAGTAGCTCCCCCCTCCCCACCAAAAACAAATGTCTCATGAGAGCCATGGCCCTCGTTCTCTCTCTCTCTCTCTCTCTCTCTCTCTCTCTCTCTCTTCACGTGACAGATCCTGGTAAGAGAGCTCCGCTGCATATGTCAGGACTCACATGGCGTCCATAGAGATATTATGCTCTCTTGTTGATGTCCTGGCTGCTACTGAAATTAGTTTAGTGGGGAGCGACAGGCGGAGACAAGAAGTTGCCGACGTTCTTGTGGGGTGTTCTGCTTCTGTTTCCTTACTCACATGGTTGCTGTTAAAAAAGGGTGCTGTACATTTTTCCTTTTTTCTGGGATGGGGAAAAAAAAAGAGGACCAGGGGACAGGGATGAAGGAGAAGTTCCGGATGGCTTTATGCTCGAAAAAAGTCTCTGGTGCTCTCTAATTTGGACCCTATTTTGCTTTAAAACGTGGTTCTGTACCGTGTACTTGAAGCTGGAGCGCCTAGCTTTCTGTTTCCTCCTTTTTCCTTCCCCTTTCTTGAGATATGGCGATGTTTTTTTGGAGGGAATTGTGTATAGTCACGAGATGGAACCAATCTGAACATAGCTGTTTTGTGTTGAAAATGTAGTTCTTAGTGAGTGCAATGCTCTGTTTCCTCTGTCTCTCTCTCTTATTGGAAATGTGTTTCATAGTGAGCGCTTCACGCGGAAATGACAACTTTAATTATTGCTTTACTAAAACAGTTGTGGGAAAGGAGCATTGCCTTCAACCATAATTGAAAGGGATGGGATTTAGCTCTTAACTGAGTTTGACTTGATGGGATTGTGCGTAGTGAGTTCTTGATGACTCGAGTTTCGACTTTACAAATCTAAATTCGAATCAATAACTTTCCACAGTTTAGATGTATTCTGATTCGAAATTTTATGAGATCTCATAGGATATTGGATTCAGATTTGGGTTCATCTGCCATGAAGCTGCATTCAGAATTCAAATCTAAATAGCACTCAGATTCAATATCTTTGTTAGATCCGACTAATAAATTTAAAATCTGTTTAAAATGCAGGTTTCTAGTTCAATTCTAGTGCTTTTGCATTTTAAGTGGTGAGACATGACATCTAAGTTGAAGGGTGCACTGATGCTATTGCTGGTGTTGATAGACCTAATTCAAATCAGATGAACGTTTTACCGTATCTGCTTTTTATCTATATGTTCAGATTCAAATTCAGAGCAAACAATTGCTCCAACATATTTTAATCTGAATTCATAATCCGAATCTAGCTTTTAAATTAACATCTGAATCCGAAGTTTACCCCAAATCCAAGCCACAACATAGATATTGAGTGCGGGATATTAATTGAAAACTATATCTGATTTGAATCTGAATCCAGTCAATATTTGCTTAAATCCGAATCTCAATTCAGCTTTGCTAGGATGCCATTTCATGTATCTGAATCTGATCCGAATTCCTAACCGGATATCATTTTTTTTTTCAAGTCCATTTTTTTATGCGGTTCACTAGGATATTGGATCTATTTACATCCCAATTCATGGTGTTGAAGAGCAAATGTTAACGGGGGGCTGTAAAGGGCTATGTTGCCAAAGTCTGCCTTGAATCAAATTGATGGTAGGTTTGATTGAATATTATTAAAGAGCAGCAGATTTTGTACAATATTATTAAAGAGCAGCAGATTTTTTACAATATTATTAAAGAGCTTGTCCCCTTTCATAATTTATTTTTTATATTTTCCTTTTTTCCTGAAAATATGTGCATTAACGTATTTTGCCACCCCATCCTTTCTCAGTCTTGAGTTTCTCCTTGGAGTTATCCACACAATGGAACTTACACCACTGAAAAAAGAAACTCGCAGTGAAGCAAAAAGAGAAAAAAATTAGGTAGCCAAACAGGCTTCCTAGAACATTTTTCAAGCCTAACTTTTCGTTTTATTTTTTTCTGAATTGAATCCTGCCTTCAGTTAAGGTGGTGTTTGATAGCTGGATTTCATATTCCAGGTTAATCTGAAAAACATGCTGTGTGCAATCCACTGTTTTAACAAAACATGGGATCTCAGCAGGATCAGATCCTGGATTCATGATTCATGGATCTGAGATCCATGCCGATGGGATTTGAAATCCAAGGCTGTCAAACACCACCAAAAGTAATTACGACATTCATGAATGTGTAAGATTTTTTTTATCAGCAAAACTTTTGCTTCAAAATTCAGGTTGCTTTAAACACGAAAAACTTGGGTGTATTGCTTTTGAATTTGCTTACAATTAGTTTCAACCTATGTCACATGGGTGGTGGGTGCGAGGACTGGTGCTGATGCCGGTGCTGATGCCGGTGATGATGCGGGATGCGGCAAGTTCCAAAAAGAATTGAGTGTTGTTGCTTCGAGAGAGAATATATATATATATATATATATATATATATAATCAGTTATATAAGTAATATTTTATTGGTCTATATTTTTGAACTTTTTTTTAACAAGGTTACCTTAATCTCATACAAAATTCAAAGTTTTATTAAATAAAAATAGAGGAGGAGGGGGAGAAGAGGGGAAAAGGAAGAGAGAAAGGGAGGGGGAAAGAAAATGAATAAATAAATAATAAGAAAAAGGAAGAACGGGTGCGGTCAGTAGCATCCGATTGGGTTGACAGAGTCGGGTGCCGTGTCGCTGCACCTGCACCCGGTGGACAAGGGTGCGCCATCATATTTGGCGCACCGATGTGACCTAGGTTCCAACCCTGTTTTTAAATAACCAGATGTGGCACTACCTACAAGCTATATGCCAAATCAAACCATTCACACCACTTATTCTGTCTTTCCATTCAAGCCAGGCAGTTTATTACATATTTGTGCTAATCCTAATTTAGATCTCTAATCCAAATTCGACAACGAGTTGCCTTGTCATGATCAAAGACAAATTAAACAAATCTATTCAAGTCAGGCACTCTAATCAGTTGTAGTGTTCTATCCGCTCTCACCTTGCTTAAAACATGTACTTCTTTGCAATGTAGCTAATTTCCGCGTCTTATCCGCTTCTTTGTCTCCTTGATTGCGGCTTTTCTTGAATTAGCAAGCGGGGGTTAGGCAGAACCTTGCCAAAGCACAGTAAAACAGTGGTGGAGCCACATGTTGGCTAAAAGGCACTCATACGGGCTCTGACCTACGGAAAAATATACTTAAGGACCGGGTCCATGTAACTGTAATGCCCCCACTGCTCAATGAAAAATGCATTAAAGGCGTGGGTTTGGATTCCTGACTGACTTAGAGGCTACAGCTAGGAATGGACCCCGGCCACACCTCAATTTTTTTTTATTTTACATGTAAATTTTAGAAAATTTTACTTGTTCTATATAAGAATTTTGAAAAATGATATTTTGGCTTGTGTCAAAATTTAGAAAATTTAATCCCCCACCCTCCTTTCATGAAAAATTTCTGGCTCTGCTCCTGCAACTTCATCATGGGGAATCAATATGCAATGCACAAGTACCAAAATATTAATATGCCAATAACATTGTGACTCCTTTTTTCTCATTCTGGTCCACAATTGTTATGTTCTGTCTTGCACTAAAGGGGAGAGAGATCTCTGTAATTATTGCCGTCGGATGAACATTTACTATGTTTCCATCCCCGGTAATATATACATGTATAAAACAAATTGAAATCTGAAGGCTACTGGATACTGCCGGATGGCTAAATATTGAAAAACCGTGGCTGCTACACTGTAAACCATTGTATGGAGTTTTTAATGACAGTTTAAAAATTTTGTCATCCGAAAACATCTGGTAGCCATCTGATATACATATATACATAATCTAGAGAGAGAGAGAGAGAGAGAGAATCCAATCTCAAATTTTGACAAAAGTTTCCCATTTTTAATAGATAGATATATATGTGTGTGTGTTTCTCTCTGATATTACTATGATCATCTGAAGTTTTTTTCAAAAATGATATTGGCTTTTACTAAATTTTCATGAGTTTCAAGAATTCATAAGGGTGTTAGTCATTTTAAAGTCTGATGGAACATGGCAGATGTCGAAAAAGCTTTTTGGAGGAAGATGATTGTTTTGGTAATCTGTTTTGGGTAGAAAATTTATTTAAATGCATCTCAGTTTCCCTGATTACTCCCCAATTATCTACATACATATCTCTCTCTACATGGCACCATTTTTCTTTAATCAATTTGAAAATTTTCTTCAACTGCACATTCTCTCTCTCTAACCAGATGGGGAGAGCTTCTCCCAAAATGTTATTGCCAAAAAGATGGAAAGGAACGTGCTCTGAAAGATAAGACCGAAGACAAAAAACCAGACCACATGTCCCCAAGCAAGGAAATCCGAAACTGGCAAAAATAGATCCCACTTAGCCCCAACCAAGCATGTTCTATACGGTAGGTGGGAAGCGTGCAACTACCTCCATGAAAATTTAGTCCTGGACACAATGTTCTTGTTGCCAAACACACACACGCTTCACTGGATCACACCGTTAAATCTTCTCCTTGCTTATGAAGGCAGGCTTGAGATCAACCAGGAACAGAAATACTTCCTCTACTGCCTGTTGGCGGACATCCGTAAACAACCCAGAACGTTGCCGTGTCAGGAACCATTTTCTATCATCTTTCCTTCCAAGGCACTCTTTCAATGGCAGAGACAGATACAGACCAGAGAAAGCAACTACTAACACATGTATTTAGAATACGCGCTGCAAAAAATACTATATTCTTATGTGATTATGTCCAGCTATTTGTTGTTGGATTTCAGAATCTCATACGGTTTTTTGAGACGAGAGCATTATATCACCATATGTTCTAATAACACAATCTTTTTTTTTTTATCAAATGCCCTCAAGAAAAGCATGTCCCGAGTCCCTGACTAACAAAGAGAGAATTAGTATTTTTTAAAAGCATGGAATGGTGAGAAAATTTGATCTGGTTTATGTTTAAGATGTAAATAGCATTGTTACAATTATATAATTGTTAAAAAGATAGTTCATTACTTTAGCAGTTATATGCAAAGTGTTTACTTTTGAATCTTTGATCGAAATAAACAAGAAAAAAATTACTGCAATGTTGACAATGAGATAATATTAGAACAGTTGATACAATGTGCGATTGATAGCCCATCTACATGTGTGCGTCCAAACAGAAGGTGTTATTATTGTATTTTCCTTGAGATATTACTATCATTTACTTAAGAAAACGCGGACTGGGTTTTCATAGCTCTGTATTTTTTCCATTCAGTTCAGAACTGGTTGATTCAGCTAACTAGACATCTGAATACCAAACTCTTCTGTTGGAGGAGAACCTAAAGAGAGGAAGTAGCTTGCCTTTTGTATTCTGCCTTCTCTGCTTTCACATAATATACTCAATGCTATTCAGAATCTCAGATCGCAGTGAGAGGTTTGCCTTCTAGTTGCAACTTGCAACCTTTGGCTGGCTTTATTTACTTCTGGTCAAGCAACCATATTAAAAGCATTTATAATAAAAGATCTAAATCCTCTTTTATCCCCTCATTCGCTGTTACAGGCTTGTGCTTTGAAAATTACTGTTGGAAAGAAAGTCAACCTCACTGAATCCTCCCTCTACCCTTGTAAGCCATCAGGTTGCAGTTTCCTGTTGCTGGTCTTATATCACTTATGTGTTCAATGAACTGGAAGGAATCTGCCCAACCCATCGTGGCAGTTGAGAAGAAAAAAAGGACATCATAGAAGCTTTTCAGAAAGAATTACACATACCCTATGACATTGAAGCTAATCCAAGGTTACACATTCGACAGGCATCATAAGTAACTCGGTCTTGTAGAAACTCAAAAACAATGTCGAACATAACATGGAATAGCTGAACTTTTATCAGGAAATCACATTTTCATTCCGCAAACAAATCAGAAATGCAAACCTAAACCTGCATCCGTTGAGGAAACAGTAAAATCCTCTAAATGTATCTACCCAACCCAAAGAAGCACACAAACTTCTTCAGTTTGGCAAGAGGTAACGGAAACCCATGAGAGTCAAAATATAGCCGTATCCAACAGCTTGGTGGTCCACCCCACCATACGAACTTTTTGGGTCTGAAAATTACCTTCTAAATTAACCCTCAGTAAGCAATTTGGTGCACCAAAAAAAAAATAAAAATTGCTCGCAGTTGAGGAACTGCAAAAGGAATCAGACGAAGAGACCCATATTTCAAGTGCATTGACAGGACAATAGTTCATATGCTTAACAAACAAACATGAGGTAAACGGTAGCAGATTAACCAGACAGACAAAAGGTTTGTGACAGTAGACCACTCAACAGATGTCAGCTAGGGCTAGTCCTCTCTGCATATACAAAACAATGGCATGGTTTATTCCAGCTTCATTGCTTGAGGTTTATGAGCATTCCACCTGATGATCATCCAAAGGATCGATGTACCTGATTCACACCATTTGGAAGTGAGACATGGATTGCATTAGAAACCAAATTTTGATATATACCAAAATATGGATGATGGTTCTAAACAACAATGGCCTTCCAATCAGGCTTGTTTGCACATGGGCAATCCAGGCCAACAGGATAAGATACTCGAATGCAGTCTGACCTGCAAAATTATTAAATCTAACTTCTTTGCAAACCATGATCAAGAACTGAAGCCGTTACACCTTTTCAAATAAGATATATAGAAGAGACAAAGGGAAACAAAACACCTTCGACAGTTTTGACTTAAATACTATTCCACTATGATCCTTATCCTCCAACTTGCGTTGGATGCCAAAAAACCATATGTTTCTAAGCTAAGCTCGATTAGGTTGAGTTTCTCCTCTTTCACCACTTGTTGGATGCATGTTAGGCTGGATTTTCACGGCAATATATTTGGACCTATTTTGAGCAAGAAGCTGTAATGGCTTCACAATGAAAGTATTCATCATCAACTACTAGGAAAATTCTCCAATATATTATTATTAATCTGGGGTATGAAAACTTGAGATTGCTACACAATGCAGATGAATAGGACAACAAGCATCAACCCGCATTCACTGCAAACTGCTCCTCACAGAAAACTAATCTTTTGTAATGTCATCAAAACCTCTAGAGTGTTTGATTCCCAGCATTCTGCAAGTCAGACATTAATGCAAATATGGAATACCCTCGGAACAGTGAGGAACAGATGGCCACAGTTACAGGAGCATCCATTTATTACAAAGCAAATGCAGGCCCGAGTGTTCATTCTTTCCACTCCTGGGATGCCAGGCAGAGAATGCCCCATTCTAGGAGATTCATGAACAGGAATAAAAATCCCTCTATATCTCCACTTATTATCTGAATTCCATTATCAGGAATCCTTAGTATTCCCTAAGAAAATCCAATTTCCGTATTTTTGAGTCCAGATTACTTGTCTGAGAAACAACCGTAGACAAAAAATTACAATCCAAGTTCTAAAATGCAAATATCAATTGCTATACCGTTTTAAGGCAAACATAGATTGTTCAACAGGGTTTCAGAAAGGGCTATAGTTTGAAGCATGAGCAATCTACGTCCTTTGAAAAAATGAGTTAATGATTGTACTTCAAGGCACAGTCCTGGAAGCTTCTCAGTCTTCCCAAAATACAGGTAAGTTTTTCCTTGAAGAAAGGATGCCATCCAGTGCACATGATAAATTAGCATTTATTTGTTCACAAAATTAACCAATTACAATGTGATCGAGTTAAGTTTGCTAGCTGCCAAACAAAATCAGACAAAGAACCTAGAAATGAAGGTGAATATTCCTATTTCATCGAAAATCAAAACCATTAGCCACACATATTTCTTGCATTCAGTCCATTCTACTTTTTAATTTATAAGTTTCTTTTCTAACCAAATTCAGGAATTTTCCTTTTGACGTACTATGCCCTTTGGTATACACGAAAATGTCTTCTTAATGTCTCCAAAGATTGTATCTAAGTTTGGATAGGATCTAACCTACCTGAACATATTCAGTTAAATTGATTATCTGGATTGAATTGATATTTCAACAGCTTGGTTTTGGAGTCATACAACCAGCTAAGCTTCATCCTCCACTAACGCATCTCATATTTGCAAGGTATCATCAAGCCTTAAGCAAAAAGATTGACAGCATTATATTCTTTGACCACTGAGTTTTACAAAAATTCAAACCTAAGATCTTATAGTGTTTCCACATCTTTTCCCCACTAAACAACAACTCAGAAATGGAAACCAATTCAATCTTTTCTTTTTTATATAACCAACTGGCATATGGGACCTCACCACTTTATTCCCAAATAGTAACACTTTCCAAGCAGTTGGCAATTCTACTTGCTATTACTCAAAAAGGCCAATTCTGAGTTAACCAAAAATCACTCAGCACCTTGGAATGCAGTGCACATGCTAGAAATAACCAACAAGATACAATGCTCATGCATGTAAGGTACTTTTCCAGAAGAAACACAAGCACTTCTTTTTTCTTTTTCCTTTTTTTGATTGTTCACCTATATAGAAAACTGGACCACCTGAAGCTAAAGTTGCATAAGAACTTGCTTACACTTAGGCAGCCTGAACCCAACACCGGCAGCAAATATAAACTGACGTTGTTAACTTAAAGGAATCGACTGTTCTAAAGAAGGCCTACACAGGATATTGGGCTGTTGATTTCACAAGGGACAGATGTACATGAATCGGATCATGGCCGTCCTTATTACTAACTTTCGTATTTTCATTTATATGATTTCTTTCACAGTGTTCCTTTTATGCTCTAAAACAAATTTTCAGTTGTTTTCTTTTATATTTTTGCTTGAAACACCAGGGCAGATTATTTCCTAACCTATTCTATTGACCTATATTCTATACAATTTCAAGTCACAGTTTGGACCCAACTTTTTTTTTGAAAGCCATACTTCGGAGAAAGTTCTTGTCAGGAACAACATTACTGACAGTCCTTTCAGGGTTGCAATAAAAGGATGGGGGCCTAACCCCCAAGCAGCCTTTGTCCGGACAGTCCTTTCAGGAATTATCAGCAGGTTTCTTGGATACGTGGCATGAAACCCCAAACAAAGTTTTTCAAATGGATGACATGCCATAAGCTTGTGCTTTTATACATAAGACAATATTTCCTAGAGTCTTATAAATCTGAAGCAGATTTTAGGTAAGTCTACAAACCCACGCTATTCGCATAAAATTAAAGGCCATCTGACTAGATCAATATAACTTTAAGAATTTCCAGTTCCCAGTCTCAAGCTAGAAATTAAATTCAAACTTGAAACAAACCACAAAGAGAAGCTGCATTCATCTCAAGGAGTTTGTTTTTTCACATTTCTATTTTTGCATGCTCCTGTCCCTATTTCTTTAATGAATTATCATAAGCTTCTTTTAACGGCCTGGCTTGAAGAATTAACGTAGAGAGAACCTATTACTCAGACTTGCTGCAGCATCTAACTTTTGCTGAGAAGTTTAAATGTTCTTAGTAAAGACAGTTCAGATGAGGAGAAAAATTTTGATCCGTTTCATATCAAAACCTGGACTTTCAAGAAAATAACAGAAAATTTTTAAAACAAAAATATCAAATTAGAAGCACCAAGAAAGAACACATACCAGCAAAGAAACCAACTGTCGTAAGGTTTGTGATTGCCATGGTTTCATATATCAAGTACTCACTGACGAAATGGCCCAGCGCGTAAATAAAAGAAAGAAACGTGGCAAGGTAGAGAGGCCTGTTCTCTAGGTTAAATGCGCAGAGGAAGCAAAGTGTGCAAGTCAAAAGTGTCCACACTCCAAATGTCCTTCCGTGCACTTCGGTAACTGCACAGAGAACCCAGGTTTTACAAAGCAAATCATAAAAATTACCACATATGTGGAGAACATGCTGCCAATAGGTCTAATTAGCAATCAAATAAAAAAAAACAAACAAACAAACAAACTTCTTGTAGCTTCAACATATCAAATAACAAACCTAAAAAGTTGTGCGACGATATAAGCCTGGGAGCATAAACAAGATGGAAAAAACTCTCCATACCATCCAATATTGAATAAGCAGGAAGCAAGGAATTGAAGACAGACGAACCCCACAATTATTTCATACATTTATGTCTAAGTGATAACCAGCAACTGAGCCACTTTTAAGGAAAACTCATATATATAAACAAACGACAAAAAACAGAGAAAAGGGGAAGAAATAGAAAAATGGAAAAATGAGAAAATTGGCACTTAAGGCTTTCGAAATATATGGAACGAAGGGGCATGGTCGACAGGAGATACTTAAGGCAGTTAGTTCCCCTCAAAAACGACCAAAAAAGTTTCCTTTTCTACATATAATATAGAACTGCTCGGCTCGAGTTGCAGAAGGAGAACGCAAAATGAATTTCCCCCAAATCAGGGCTAAATGGAACCAACTTCATGAATACGTCAACAGATCTAGAAGAGCTCAATATTCATTTCTTCCAAAACAGAAGCTAAATGGAAAACCAACATCATAAACAAATCAAAGAACGCATTGGGACCCAGAAACCTAGCAAGGCCAAGCTCAGAGCCATGAGAAAAACCACCAAATGCAAATAATGGGAAGCATCGCTTGCAAGCAGCTACAATGTGAGAGACACAGAGAGACTGACGGGAGGATTTGGAATAGACGGCGAGGCGGAGAGCCCAGATGTCGAAGTAGCCGAACCAGACGGAGGCAAGGCGAAGAGACCCCACCAGCATCAACCACCAACCTAGCGCCTCCATTCCCACGCCTCTCTCTCTCTCTCTCTCTCTCTCTCTGTCGCGTCGCGTCAAATGCCACCACCACCTCTGCCCACCAGCGTCGCCAGCTGCAGCTTGACACTGCCGCCTCTGGGTATTTCATCGTAGTCGCAAAACATTTGCAGTAACGACAAAATGGCGACGGTTTACAGAATACCAAACAACAAATTATTATTTTGGGGAAGTTCTTAAGCGCATCAACAAAACCCGTATCTAATTTCAATGCACAGCAAATGATCTAACGAGTGCGTCTCTCGAAAAAAGCGTCAATGCACAGAAAATGACTATATTCGACAAGAATCAAACATCTAATTTCACAAGCATATCTGAAAAGAAGTGGTTTTCTGGTCTAAATTTATCTTGAATTCTGTCAAGTTTGATCCTCATTTTCATGATTACATTCTTCCAATCAATGGAGGTTTCAAACCCATATCGGCTCATGGGTTTCTCTATATTTTTTCTTACAAGTTCAGAGACTCATCGGTGTACCATTACCAAACGATCTATATCCACAATTACAAACCATGAAATTGCTATTATCTGGGAGAATTTTCTCTTGCTCTCAAAATGATCTTAAACGTAACGTTCAGTTGGAAATACAGCCATCACAACAAGGAGAATGGATTTGGTTGACATCTTAATGGTCCTATCCTTCAAATTATATCCCTAACGCTTCTATTTATCAAGTAGACCTGCTAACCAAGTCGTTCATTTGTTTATCAGTGTACTATCACCAGCGCACTTACGGCTTTACACAATCAGGAGATTATGCTTTTTAAGTGGTTTGAGCCTTAGATATAAATTGAAAGCACTTGGATAAAAAGTTAAATCATTTGAAAGCACTTGGATAAAAAGTTAAATCATGTGAACGCACTTGAATAAAAGTTAAACAATATATATAAAGTCAAATATTGTAGAATAACTAATATTTCAGAACGCATTACTAAAAGGACCAAATTGTGTCCAAAGCTAACATACACCATCACCGCATCATAAACCTTTATTTAATGCCAATACAGCGACTGTTTTTTTAGTTTTTGCCATACTAGGAATATAAAAGTTTCGAAGAAGGTAGTATTCTCGTGGCCAAACGCCTCTAGATTGCCACGAAGTTCGACTTATCAGATGCTGTATAAAATAGAAACCAAATTCAGACCTTTATATGTAGGATATTTGTTAGAATGAGACGTTTTTTGGTTCTTTAATGATAATCAGTTGTTAATTTTCAAGTAGAATCTGACTAAGCAGACTCGATGTCAGTCTTTATTTCGGGAAATTGACATCCTACTCTCGGTTAGGAGCTCTGGTTCTTCCACGGCTCCACCAGGTCCTATGGGCACTTGCCGATTCCGGGGGTTGAGAAACCGAGTCTTTCTGTAACTGGGTCGCCTGTGTCGAAAATGAAATCCATGAGTCCATGTTGAGAGTGAAAGAGAGAGGGAGAGATGCAGACGTGATCAGAGACGTGGTCTGCTTCAGCTTCACACACACACATCCCGGCTTTGTTCTCTGCATTTAACTCGTACTTGTTTCTTGATTCTCGCTCTCGCCCTCTCGCTCTCTCTCTCCAAATCACTGGCTAAGACGGAGGAGATGTGATGGGAAGGCGGAGAACAGGATAACGGAGGGAGGGTGAGGAAGCTTGTTCTCAAGGTGGGCATTGCGGAATACTTAGCTTGGATTGACGGCGGAGGAGGATTTTCTTGTGCATTCCTCTTCTGTTCGCCCCATGGCGGTTGCTGGTGGTTCCGACCTCCTCCGGTCGACGCCCCTCATTTATTCGCTACTCTTCTCGGCCTCCACCGGCCACTTGAGGACGGCGTCCAGGTTTGGTAGACAAGTGGAATTCCCGAGGGGTATGAAGGGGAGGGGCGGGTGCAGAAGCAGAGTGGTTGTCGTCTTCTCCTCCCACTCGAACCACCGGATTCTTAAAAACAATCGGAAATCCCGAGGTGGGTATCAGCTCTACGCCTCCGACGACGATGAGAGTGAAGATGGTAAAGGTTTCTCGGATGCTTCGGACGTGAGCTTCTATCTCTCTCTCTCTCTCTCTCTCTTGTGTTGGGGGCTTTTAGTTTGTTGGTCGATGTCGTCTTCTCTGGTATATGTTCTTGAGCAGCTCTTGTTCTTCCTTCTCTTCTTATTGAGTATCTGAAATTCATTGGAAGAAATTAGTATTGGAGGATATGGGAGGTTGATTTTATACTGTACATTTTGCTGGTTAACTTATCTCCTTGTGGCTTGTGGTTCTTTGGGAAATGAATGGGGGTTTTCCGGCTACCATATGTGTCAGAGTGTTAGTGAATGAAATTGGCATCATTGAATTCGTTATGATAACTTTGTAATTGTAACTTGCAGGAAGTATTGGGTTCCACAAAATCTTTGGTTTTTGTGGAGGCTTGCAGAGTTGCAACAACTCTTCCTTTCTTTTTTTTCTCCAACCTTCTTTTATATTGCTTGAGGATGAGATTGTTCAGTGGTCTGATGAACCCTCGAAGGCATGGTATTGTTGATTCGTAAGGAATGCACAACATTTATTGTCAAGTAAAATCCACCCTTATTCCTCCATGGCTTAAGCGGCATGGATTTTGCGGAATTCATTGCTCTGCTTAATGGGTTGGCTTTTGTAAAGCAAGAGGCCGAACCATTTGCTAATTGTATGAGGTCTTCTGTTTTACTACCCTTTTTCTTACTGTTTTTATTTTCTTTAACCTTATAGCCTCTATTTCTGAAAGAGGAGCAAGTAAAAAGAAAAAAGTTGGAGCCTCAAAATGCCATGTCCTGTGAAGACAGAGAAGAATCTTTCACATTGTGGTAGTCCTGAATCATGCATAAGTTGCCCCGCCCACCTCACCACCCACCACCAACAACCCTTCCCCCCCCCCCCTCTGGGAAAGTGGGAAACTAATCTAACACTGTTTTATGATGCACATTATGTGGTTAGGATTTTCTCATTAGCCAAACATGGTCACTGCGTGCTAGTTTTGTTGTTAGCAAATTTGTCATGCATTTTATTGAGATGAGATTTTCTTTTCTACATGGTCACACCAAGCATCAAGATTCAAGACAAGTTTCTGCCTCTGTTGTGTGTATTTTACCTTTACCGTAAGATGCGTTAACTCCACTTCATTTCAGGGCATTGTTGCATTCACCATATTGTATTTTCCATTGTATTCTGTGACGTTTTTATTGGCTTTTACACCCTCTGTGTGTTTTGGTAAATGAAACTTGTGAGTTTTTTGAAGAAAGTATCATTTTGCTGAAGGCCCATTTAGGCAACACTGGCACGAAAAGAGGATGGCTCTGAGGCTCTCATTACCTTTTATCACTTGATCCTGTGAAGGGAGAGTATGCCCTGCTTCCTGTGAAACACCTTTCTGCTGTTGCTATCCTAGAAAAGGATCCAGTGTTCATTTATGAAAATGCAAACACCTTTTTTGCAGCTAATTGGTATACATACCCTGTGTCCCAAGTTTTAGAAACTGTCAGTGTTAACCTGGGATGGCTTAGTCGTATTCACTGTGCATATGGATCCATCTCTTTTGTGTGTATTGATTGATTGACTTGTATAAACTCTTTCTTTCAGGATGAACCTGCTAAAAGTAGCGAAAATGATGCTAATTCTATTGCTAGTTCTACATCAATGGGTCTTCATTCCAGGAAGGACCTTCGTCAAGGTATAAATTTTTAGTGTATGTTGGGAAGCTTGTGAGAAATTTAGATGTTGCTTAGTTTCTCCTGCAATATGAACAGGCATTTGGAGGCCTTCACTTCCAGATTGGGATAGCAAATGTGGGACATTAATAAATACCAATACCGGTTCAACTTACATTAGAGAGGTTAAACATGACAGAAACATCCCAGATAAGATAAATACCAGAGATGCTTCAATAATGGCGAGATATCAAAGGGCAGGTTCTGCATGCAAAAACAGTATCAGAAAGGTATCTCCTTGTAAGAATCTCAAATACATGTTTTGGATTCATAAATCTATCTGACTTTGTGTTTCTGTTGCTTCCAGGATCAGCTTGGTACTATGACAGAAAGCCAACTCCTTCAAATGTTGGAGGAATTGGATTTTGATGAAAAATGGTTTCCCTTGGTTCAGTACTTGAGCACATTTGGTTTAAAAGAGTCCCACTTCGTCCAAATATATGAAAGGCACATGCCCAGTCTCCAGATAAATGTTGCTTCTGCACGTGAAAGACTAGAATACTTGTTGAGTGTTGGTGTCAAGCAGAGGGATGTTGCTAAGATAATTCTGAGGCAGCCTCAGGTTTTGGAGTACACCATTGACAATATTCTGAAGCCGCATGTTGTATTTTTGACAGACATTGGTGTGCCTGATTCTAAAGTTGGGCAGGTAATTGCTGCTGCTCCCTCTCTACTTTCTTATAGCATAGAGCATTCATTAAAGCCAACAGTCAAGTATCTGGTTGAGGAGGTTGGTCTTAGCCAGGAAGATTTGGGCAAAGTTGTTCAGTTGAGCCCACAGATTCTGGTTCAAAAAATAGACAACTCCTGGCGATCCCGACTCTCTTTTCTCTCCAGGGAACTGGGGGCATCAAAACAATGCATAGCAAAAATGGTAAAAAAGCATCCACAGCTTCTTCACTACAGCATTGAAGATGGAATTTTGCCAAGAATCAACTTCTTGAGGAGCATCGGAATGCGAAATCCGGAAATCCTGAAAATGTTGACCAGTATTACTCAGGTAACGTTCTTTGACTTTCTTAAGTTCATTGTGATTTTCTGGTTTAACATGGTATCTTTTAACAACGTATGTTTCTTTCTAGGTTCTCTCCCTTTCACTGGAAAACAATTTAAGACCAAAATACTTGTACTTAGTTAATGAACTCCAGAATGAGGTACATTCCTTGTCAAAATATCCCACGTACCTCAGTCTATCACTTGAGCAAAGAATTCGGCCTCGTCACAAGTTCTTGGTTTCATTGAAGAAGGCGCCAAAAGGGCCATTTCCTTTGAGTTCATTCGTTCTTACTGACGAAAGTTTTTGTCAGAGAATGGCTGGAACAACTTTAGACAAGTATCTAGAGTTCAGACAGTCCTTACTACTCACAGATTTTGCAAAGAAGTACCAGCAGACTCGTAGAAATCAATGACAAGCTGTGATCATAGTGCTTATTGAAGCTGCAGGCATTTGTGGATTCCATAAGATGAGTCGCCAAGTGGTGAGATATGCCCTGAAGGTTGATATGAGGATCCTGCTTGTTATCTTGATTAGTACTTCTTGCCTAACAGTAAGTGCTTGGTTTCTTTCATCATGTATCTAATCTGGGAATTGTTTTGAGTTCATTAGTTGGGAGGCTGCTAACCATTTTCTTGTGGTTATATTTTATCAGCATCACAAATATTGCGATATTTTCGAAAACATTATGATATAACAAAAAAATGAGAAAAGCAGAAAAAAATCCTGTATCTTTGAAAAAAACATGAAAAAAAATTGCCACTATTTTTCTGCATTTTTTCCACAATGTGTTCCTTTTTTTTAATATCATCATGGATCCAAATTTAACTTTAAACTAAATTACTTACCATCATTTAATCATCATTGAAACCTTATTTTTATCACTTTATCTGGGTTTTTGTGTCTTCTTGTTAGTTTCTCATTTATTTTCTTTTACCTAATTTTTAGAAACTTTTTTATTTTTTGTCAAAATTTTTCCAAGTTTTTTTCAAGAACGATTATGGCTTAAAAAAAAAAAACCCGGATAAGGAGCTTACCGAGAGAAACACCAGAATTATATTTGTGACAATGATTTTATTATAATCGGTTTTTTATTAGGAGCCTTACTATTTTTTGACCGATGTTTCAAGTTTTCTATCTTGTTTGTTCGTTCATATGTCTCTATCAGAGGTCCTGGTTCTTTCAGTGGCCTTTCAAGGGTCATAGTATGTCGGTGGATCTATTGCAAATTGGTCCACTGAATATATAAAGTTATAAACTAAAAGGCAATTCACAAACTGAATGATTGTTTTAAGCTTCTATCTCATTGTCGTCATGCATGTAGATGTACTCCAAAGATTCTCGCTTCGTAAGCTGCATATCTTCATCTTCTGGCTATCTGATTTGTTGCTTCTTTCATGGCAGTGGCGTTTCTACTTCCTATCTAACAAAGGCACGTTTTGGCATCTGTCAAGTTGATTGAAGCAATGAGATCTACGGCAAGTTTCCTTGATGCAGTTGACGGACAACCCCCCTTGGCTACATATATGTGAAATTTTGTAGTTCAGTGATGCCGGTAGAAGTGGTTTCTAGGTGAAAGACTAGATAGATTATGAACCCTTAAGAGCCTTTTTTGTTAGTTTTGACTCTCTTGTATAATGGTTTTGTATTTAGTTCGTGTTAGATGTATTTGCTGAAATCTGATTCACAATGTAAAAATTGCTTCTCTTTTGAAGCTGCTCTTATATCTGTCAACCACTTTCAGGACATATTTCACAGTGATGAAATGTATATGTTAACGTAACGTGTCTTGTTTGAACTTAGAACCAATAAAGTTGTCTTTGATTTGTATTCTGCACCTTGATCTAAAGAGTACTTAGAAGTTATAACCGATAAAGTTGCCTTTGATTTGTATTCTGCACCTTGATTTAACGAGTGCAATTGCTCTTCTTTAGTGAACCCTTTAACTAAAGTTCGCTTCGAATTTGTCAATGTGCAGTAAAAGAGAAGAAAAAGCAAAGATATAATGAGCCTTCAAGGTTGTGAACTCATTTAGCTTGTTAGATTCTGCAAAGCTAATCAGCTGGTTTAGTTTATGTTGTCTTATGAACCCTGTTTGGCTCAGGACGGCAGACACAAAGGTTATTTTAAATTGATTTAATGAGAGAAAGTAGATCCTGGGATGAACACACACGTCAAGCAACTCCTTACAACCCATGTTGAATTTGATGCCAGGAATCCGGAAGTAGTTGCATTTGCAATTAGCAAGACACTGAAGAGGATCGTGAACTAAAAGGTGACGGTAAAATTTTTTCCCAGAGACATTTGTCAAGCCCATCAAACAGCATAAGAGAAATTTTGGAATTTTCATTTGAGAATATCAAACCAATGTTATCTGTATCTTACGATACGTATTGTATAAGTCTAAAAACCTGTACGATACGCTTACGATACATGGTACACTTGTGTATCATAAGCGTATCGCCCACCGTATCGTACAATACAGGAAAAAACACAAAATTCTTTAATTTTTTAAGTTTAAACACTCCTCCCTCTCTTTCTTCTTGTATTTAAAAACTCCAAGAGACGTGGGAGGGAGAGATTTTGCTTATTTTTATCAAAAATAACCGAGGATTCATCAATTTGAGGAGATATTATCGTTGAATAATGAAAGATGATAACTATATGTTTTGAACTTATGAAATTGTGATGTAATCTAAGTCCTGAAACTCCAAGTCCTAAGACTCTAAGTCATAAAAGTTTAAAATTGTACCGCTACGTACCGCGGTACCGGTATTGCTGTACCGGCGGTACCGGTACGCAAGGCAAAACCGCGTACCGGTGACATATGTTAGAAACCAAGACAATCATTTCATTAGTGGCCTTCCTTTATAAGTCCTTAAAGATCATTCACAATTTTTGAACATGACTAAACTTCTGGGACATTACTAGTGGTCTCCCTTTATAATTCTTTGAAGATCACTCACAATCTTCGATACATGACTAAACTTCTGGGACATTACACTTATGGCTGGCACAAAGTCTACTTTTCAAACACATTTCAACTATGTAAGCATGATGTGAAAGTTACAAAAGTTAAAACAAAGTCTATTGGTGCAGTTTCTCTGAGTGAGAAACTTAACAAAGTAGAATTTCCAAATGCATTTCAAATTGGTCGCATGAATGGATCTCTTTTTAGGAATTATGAAACAAATTTCTTACTTCTTATGTTTTATGCCAACTTTGAGGCAATGCATCGACTAAGGCATGTGATGCTTTTTAGCCCCTAACTAGGATTGGTAATCTCGTATTTAACTCCCAAGGTTGATCTAAAATCTATGATTTAATGAGGTTCACTATTTAAAAAAGAAAACATCAGATCCTCGGATTTCAGATCCAAGATAGAACAAAAGCTTAATGCCTCTTAGTTTTGTTTAAACTACTTCGATTTAATTTTTTCAAACTTAAAAAAAAAAAGTACAGAAAGTTACATAATAAAAGTTGGCGTGGATTCATATGTACCAATTCCTAAAAAATGAAACAATCTCATACAAGCAACATATCCGCACATATTTATCAGTTTGTATTGGTCTCTTTTTAAATTAAAAATGAAAATTATAATTTCTTATCATTAATTAATGTCATTTATCTACAAATACAAGCCAATTTGATTTAAACTTTCCTAATGTCAGCTGATATTTGATAACTGGTTGTAAATGCCAATTGATCATATGCACCAATGTTGATAATAAGAGACGCTATTTTCCATGTCTGATTTATTTGATGTTTCCACATCTTCAGAATCTCGAATACAAATGAGAAAAAATGATACCATATTCGAAACATATTTGTTTAAATTCATAATCTAGGTCTGATTTGCAGTCCTACTTTTATTTCCAACCCCCAAATCTGGATCTAAATTTCAAATGCACAACTGAATCCCAACCAAAGTGCTACTGTTGCCAAGAAACGACGTTCAAAGTGTATAGATATCAGATATAAGATATTTACTTGAAACGGTATCCCAATCCAAATTCAATCATGAATATGATACCATGAATCTTATCCAATTTCTTAGTCAGAAAATAAATCTTTTTTATATCTAACTTTTTCAAACCCGTTTGAAATCTCTCTCTCTCTCTCTCTATCTCTCTCTCTCTCTCTCTCTCTCTCTTTCTCTCTCTCTCTCATGTTATCTCATTCGGTAAATTAAGAGCTATGCTTAAGTACAATAGGAGGGAAGAATATTTTGGTGATTTATTAAAAAAATATCCTTTATTGTCTTTTTACTTTTTTCCATTTTCAATTTACCCTTTCAATTTCATTTTTGATATTTTAATCATTTACCGGGCCCACTAAAAATAGTGCACCAATATGATGCACATAATCAGAAGGACTCAATTTTCTTTACCTACCTTCAAAAAAATTCCTTTGGTCCAGATCCATAATCCAATTTGTACCTCAATTCTTGAGAGTCAAAACTTTTTGGATCTCAATTCTTAAAAATGAAGCTCTTTGGATCTTAATTCTCAACTTATTGGTTGAGCTCAAAAACCAATGTTGTTAAATGCGATGAATCGAAGTGAGATGTCAAACCAATCATGAAGTAAAGCATAAGCTTCACATAAATCGTAAAATATATGATATTCAAAAAACATATTGGAAATACGTGGAAGAAACTATTAAACTAATAATTATATCATAAGGAAAAACGATATAAAAGGTAACTCTATAAAAATCTTTTGTTGTTAAAAGTAAGACGAATGTCTCGCTGAGGGTGAGTTAATAATATGTAAAGGCCACAATTATAAAGAAGATATTTGACCACTCATCTTCTTGCACTATAAAAGAAAAAAAATCAAAACATAAATAACCCACTTGTTTAAACAAGCAAATATCTACGAAGACAAATGGACAGCTAGCGTACTGAATGAAATATCAAAGATATATATATATATATATATATATATATATATATATATATATATATATATATATATATATATATATATATATATATATATATATATATATATATATCTCAAATTTTAAAAAAATACTAACAATGTGCTCAATACGTTATCCTGTGTTTTTGGGTCACACTTATGTGCATCAAGACTTTTTAAAATGTAAAAGTTTAGTCCTGTATCAAAAATTGAGAAGTTTCATTCACTTGTTTGTAACTATAAATACCCTCATTGGAGAGAGGTTTGAAGGCATCCAATGTCTTCCTTAAGAGTGAGTAACTAAGAGGCAAATAAGGACTTCTTAGACATGCTCTATGTAGCAATCAAATGCTTTTTTATATCAGAAGCCATTTTTGGCTAAAACTCAGCAGATTTGATGAAATCTTGTGGGGCTAGGTTTATTGTTTTTTTTTTTCTTTTTGTTTAAATTATTGGTTCATATTTTTTAAATGGTGGAACTCAGATGGTCCACGGACAACTAGTTTTTGGAAAATGGTAATAAAGAAGGCGGGGACTGAGGGAACCCGAGGAGTGATGCAGAAGCTGAGGGGTGGGAAAGCAGCATGGCAAGCAGGGGAGTCCGACCTGTGGATCCGAGTAGGGCGAAACTGAATTCTAATACAAAAAAATACATTACACAATTAACAAATATTATTTTTCAATATAATTTTTTTTTTCATTGACTGGGATGGGGCCATGGCCTAGGTGGCGGCCCCCGTTTCGTCCGCCCCTGATGGCAAGCAGGCCTTTTTGTAGTCATCGGCAAGCAGCCGATGAATATAATGCCCCTTAAGTAATGTCCAAATGGGGCATTACTTAATACACAACCCTAAGTGAGTCCCTTTATAATTGGAATGCTCAAAATTTTGATTTTCTTTTCAGAAAAATGTAAAAAATAAAGATAGTTAGAAAGAAATACCAACAAAAAAATAGTAACAGAAGCAGGGCCTTGTAGCAACTATACAAAATTGTTTTCCATAATGTATAATGTATGAGTTTTTACTTCTAGCAGAAACAGAAGTAGCTTAGCCTGTAAGCACCGAAATCTTTCACTTGGTGGCGTTTGATAGCCGTGAAAAAAGTTTCCAGGTGGGCTTTCTGAAAAGAATTTTTACAAAAAAAGTCGTAATTAAATTTGTCAACTGAAATCAGATTCTTGGTTGTTTGAGTCGGTATTTTGATTTCAATAGAATGCTGGCAGTTAAATTGATGGAAACAGGATGACATTGATCTGTGCAAGTAAGTGTAACTAATTTGCAACTGTCATTATTTGGGAGCTACTAATTGCACCTTTTTAGGATGATGAAGCTTCTTAAGTTGTTACTATTTTTTTGTTGGTATTTGTTTCTAACGATCTTTATTTTTTACATTTTTCCGAAAAAAAAATCAAAATTTTGAGCATTCCAATTATAAAGGGACTCACTTAGGGTTGTGTATTAAGTATCATCGGCTGCTTGCCGATGACTACAAAAAGGTCTGCTTGCCATCAGGGGCGGACGGAAGGGGGGGCCACCTAGGCCATGGCCCCACCCCACAGAATGAAATTTTTTTTATATTAAAAAAATAATATTTTTTAATTGTGTAATGTATTTTTTGTATTAGAATCTAGTTTGGCCCTACCCGGATCCAGAGGTCGGACTGCCGGCCCGCCCCTGAAGAAAACTCTGGCTCCGCCCCTGCTTGCCATGCTGCTTCCCCACCCCTAAGCTTCTGCATCACTCCTCGGGTTCACGTTACCAACAACACAGGTAACCCTCAGTCCCCGCCTTCTTTATTACCACTTTCCTAAAACTAGTTCCCCAGAACAGCAAGTCCGGGGACCATCTGAGTTCCACCATTTAATTTAATGCAGTGGTAATTAAGGATTCTTGAAATTGATATGATATTCAATTACAAAATGAAGCCTAAACACTTTTGTTTTGTATAGACTAAAAACAGATCGTTGGATCTGGATCCAAAACAGAACAATAAATAAGAGCTCCAAATATGAGAACTGGATATCAGTTTCTATGTGAAATTAAATTATGGAAAAAGAAGTGCAATGCCTACAAAACACACAAAATTGATCCTTTTCCGAACATGTAAAATCCCATTGCTATGATCCTCTTTAGTCAAAACATGTTTTCTTTTCCTCCTTTCTTAACTCAGTTGTCAACTATGTATCAAGCTATGAGTCACATTATTCTCTTTCCCATGTACCCCATGGGAGAAAAAAACCCTATTTAACAAGACCATCAGTCTTGGATCTACGCGGCTGATATCAAATCCGACTTAGTTGTTGAAGCAAATAGTAAATTTTAAAATTGTCACATAAAATTATAAAAACCACCACAATCCCAAGGTATCAAAAGTTAATGTTTTATATCTAGCATTGGAAGAAAAAAGTTTGTAATTCAAAGGTTACTTTTTTCATATATGAATTGTCTATAGATGGATGGCCGTTGAAATTTCGCAGTAACTTTGTTTAAAAATGTTCAAATTTAGTAGGGCACTTATATATATAAAATAAAGAACTTTTAAGAAATTGACGTGGCAACTGCCCGCATCCGTCACAATGTGGCTACGACTCTGGTTCTAAGTGCAAAAAAGTGTGATTAATTTGGAGAAGTTTTGGCGACCTTATTACTTTATGTATTATTTGATAAAAGTAATAAGTGTGGTTGTTATATGATTCTGTTTCAAAAAATAAAACAAATTCATGGAACACATTGTCCTATGAGTTAACACCATTTTTTTTTTTTTGGATATGTTCACGACATAGTTACATAATGTTACTGTTGCCAAACAGTAGAGATTTATTTAATTAGCGATCGGGAAAATTCTTACTATGTACGTGAAGTTGCTCTGATTATCTGCACGATTGAGGGTGCTGAATGGAATTTCAACACAACTCACCACACCATTGTGAATTTGCGAAAAATAAATTGATGAAGACAAAACAGCCAAGAAAAATAAAAATAATAATAATGGTAAATTAATATCGCTATAAAATCACTATATTTTGTCATGAAGCTGAGATATTCTGACGGCGTCTCCTTCTTGTCAGGCGCCAGTAGGCAAGATTTCATTTTCAGTCCAACTTGTAGCCTCTATTCCCACTACGTCGGGCATTAAATATCTGAATTCTTGGCCCGAGGCCCTGATTTTCTAAAAGCTTCCAAATGGTGATCTTTTGCAGAAAGGTTCTAAGTTTGCCTGATGCAAATTCCTTTCTTTTGTAAGAAGGAATTCGATGAGATTTTTATAGACGCATGATTTTACCTTCAAAAAAGAAAATAAAGACCTCCATGTGTATATTGTTAGGGATGCTAATGAATCGGATTCGAGTTGGATATATCGCATATTTGGATTCAAGTTCGGCTTCAATTACAGATTAAAAAAAAAAATTATATACTATACCAAAATCGGTTTTTAAGTTGACAAATTAACTCGGATTCGAATCCAACTTTTATTGTCATATCAGTTATGGAAGACGTATTCTACGTATTATTTATTGTCTATTAAATAAAAGGAAAAGCAGTTTTGTTCCCTCGGAGTGCAATTCTTCTACCATAAAACCATATATAAAGGGCGAGCAACAAAGTCTAGTCCTGAGTGCAGTTTATCTAAGTGAGAAACTTAACAAAATCAAAAAGAAAAAAAAAAGTAAATGGGTGACAAAGTAAAATTTTCAGATACATTTGAAATTGGTTGCATGAATATGCTTTTTTGGATCTCTTTTTAGAAATTATGGAGCAAATCTCTTTCTTCGTATGTTTTATGCCAACTTTGAGCCATGTGTATTCAACTCCTGCAATGCGAGTTTGTCTATTCAGTAAATTCGATCACAGATTTTGCTTTGTATATCAATCTGTTCGTCCATTTCAATTTAAAATCAGTTTAAGATGCTGCCATAATATATTACCTTTAAAAAAGCAGGGGCGGAGCCAAATTTTTCTTCAGGGGCGGGCCGACAGTCCAACCTCTGAATCTGGATAGGGCCAACTAAGTTCAAATCCAAAAAATACATGGCGCAATTAAAAAAAATTATTTTTTTAATGTAATTTTTTTTTTCATTACCCGGGATGGGGCCATGGCCTAGGCGCCCCCCTCCCTCCGCCACTGAAGATATTTATTTGAAACTGAATCCCTATCCAAATTCAGTCATGAATATGATACCATGTGAATATTTCAAATCCAAATCTTAACCAATTTCTTAGTCAGAAAAAAAAAAAAATCTTTTTCTAATATGACTTTTCCTTTAACTTTTGAAGATGAGTACCCAATAGGTAGTGGGCACTCCATTTCTCTCCCATACATACCCCCAAAGGGCTTAGTATAGCTAGCTGCATTGGTGGACAGGTAAAAGACTTGTGTGAGTTAGATTTTCGTTGACATAACACCAAGGCCTCGTATTCTAGTCATTTGCCAGCAGCTGCCTAATAGTAATGCATGGCTAGTCAGTAGTCACTTCTCTCTCCCTCTATAAATACGAAATGCTGCCCACGCTGCTTCCCCAACCCTCATCCATTGATTCATCAGCTCTCCCTTTCTCGCTCTCTAGTCTTCTCGCGTGTTGCATCTCGTTTCTTCTCCTTCATCTTCTTCGACCCTTTAGTTTGCCAACTTGTTGGCGTTTCTTGCTCGAGCGGAAGTGACTCCTCGGGTTCTTTAAAATGATCTTGACGAAAGGGGCGGAGGGAGGGGGGGCCGCCTAGGCCATGGCCCCACCCCATTCATTTTTTTTGATTTTTTTTTTGTCTCAATGTATTTTTTGAATATAAGTTCAATTTGACCCTACCCAAATCCAACCAAGCCCGCCCTTGCGAAAATCCTGGTTCCAGGACGAAAAATCCTGGCTCTGCCCCTGTTGACGAGTTAAAAAGGTAATACATTATGGCAAAGTCTTAAACTGATTTTACATTGAAGATTGATATACATAACTAAATCTGCCATCAAATTTACTGAATAGACAAACTCGTATTGTAGGAGTTGAATATGTGAATTTGTACCCGGAAGAAAGCAAGGTGGTGGTGACGGGAGAGGTAAATCCGAACATCCTCCTCCGTGCAGTTCGGAAGGTGAAAAAGGAATCCCGACTGCTGACATTAATGGATGCGTCTGCCAAGAACAAGGTGGGCACAGATGACGAATATAGTGGCGAAAGCGAGAGAGAGATAACAGTGAGACGAAGAAATCAGCGAAAGCAGTAATTCCCATGGAAGAAGCATTTGATAAAGCCACTACTGTAGACAAGACCACAGAACCATCGAACGAACGGCAGGAAAGAGAGGAAGGACGTACCTGCACCATCTTTCAATAAGTTGACCGAGTAGCATCAAAAGTAATGTAGGAACAAGGTTTCAAAATGTATAACTGATAGCAGTTGGAACTGTTATATATATATATATATATTAAAAAACAATTTGCATGTATCAATTTAAGAACATGCTAAAACACAATTTACATGTATCAATTTAAGAACATAATAAGATAATAAGTGCGCCAACTTGATTTACTTTGCATATATGTGTGTGTGTCAAAATCATCCTAGAGTAGCTTGCTTGGTGTGGAGAAGGTAGCAAGCATCAACTGGTACCTATTTGAAGAGAGCCCCGTCCAGCACATCGAGCATTTGAGGGATTTTTTTTTTCTTTGTCTACAAAAAAAAAATTTTTTTTTTTGGCTTGTGACTCGAATAAACCACATCTAGACCTCAACATCAGGCTGGGTACTCGACGGACGCCTGGTACCTAGCACGATCGGGCCTGAAAAAACGTACTGGATCGGTCTAACAAGGTCTGATTCGGCTCGATATCTTCTTAATATTATTTTATTTTAATAATATATATATATATATTTTAATATTGAAAAATAATTTGTATTAAAAAAATATTTTATATTGAAAAATATTTTTTATTTTAACTGGGGGCTCAAGTTTCAAATTGTCGGGCCAGGTTCAGGCTTAAGTTTTAGGCTGCTGGCGGGCTGGCCGGCCCGATGCTCAGGCTAAATCACATCTACTTTATCGATTACTCGACATGATAAAGCCCTAGCTTCAATACTTATACATGCTTTGACTTATGCATGGAGCAAGGTATATTTTTCTTTGAAATCTTCAGCCCTATCGCTGAACCAGCTGCAATTCCTATCATCCTTCCTCTTGCTATGAGTGAAAATTAGAAAGTCAGGCAAGTAGATGTCAACAATGTCATTTTGAACGTTACATTAGAGAATACTTTTTTTATGATGCAGCCTCCAAGTGTTGAAAGCCCTAAATTTCCGCAACATGTTTGCTGAACTTACAAAGGCTCTCTATGGACTTAGATATTAAACTTCCTCTCTCAATGCAAAAGATGACAATTTGGTGACAATGCATAAAGTACTTTTGCCTTCACGCCCACTTTCCTTTTGCTACTTTGAGAGCTCCTGTCTGATCAAGCTAATGCTTCTTTATATCAGAAGGCATTCTTGGTCTGCAGATTTGATGGAATCTTATGGGGCCAGGCTTATTGCTTTTTTTTTTCCTTTTTCTTTAATCTATTGCTTGCTAAGTTTTAAGTGTTCGTTTTTTTTTAATTTCTTGCCTTCCTAGGTTTTGCATGTTTTTCTTTTTCCTTAATTTCTTGCATCTTAGATTTTGCTTGCATAGTTTTCTTTTTTTTTTTCCTGCTCATTCCTAACAAAGCTTAGTACTTTTATTTTTCCATGTAAACTTTCTCTGCTTGCATACATTATAAATGTTCTGCGTTAGCTTATTTAATGAAATGAAAAACCCTTTTGTTCAGTTCATTGAAAGGCATCTTGCATTCTTTCTCTTCTTATTTCACACCATTCTCAGTCTGCAGCTTATCCTCGCCTTCATCATTACTTACTTTCCAGTTGCCTTTCTCTTGGCTATTCTTGCTTCTCACTTTCATAAGAATCACCACAAACTTCTTAATCACAGTCTTGCCTTCATAGAGGTGGATGGTTTCCTTTGTTGCCATGTCACGGACCTTTTGCAAAACCTTGTTCCTCGTCGATGGTGTTTGGCATTAATGGATCAATAGAGCTGCACAATGAGTCGAGCCAGCAGGAACTCACTTATAAAAACTCAACTTGAGCTTGATTTGATTAAACTCAACTCGATTTCGACTCAGTTTAACTGCATAAGGAATGCTGAACTACAATGAAAAATAGTTATAAGAAGCAATGGTACGAGCTAAAGAAATGAGACAGGCTTAACATAAATGTACTATATTGCATTTTAGGGTTTCCTTTATCATAAATTAGCTGATGAATGTGTGCAGAAATTAAGTGGGCTCCTCATTCAAGACAAAAGAGAACCATGTTGCACTTGTTGCTAAGAAAGTAAGACACATCCCTCTGAAAGCAGCCAATAGTTGTTAATAAAGGCAAATGTCAATGTCAACTCAATACTCCAAAGGCAGGAGGATCGGGTGCCTTAAGCATTGTTCTGGGTGGTAGGAAAGAACCAGTTTCTCACCTGAACGTCTTTTATCAAAAGCATTTCTAAAACAATATATGGCTCGATTGTTCGAGCGAGGAATGAGGGTGGAATTTCATCCTTTATTCAGTTATTTTATCCATGATTGACATTAAGATATAGATTAAAGAAGTTGTTTTCAGTAATCGTGCAAATGGTCAAAAGTTTTTGAACCAACCTCATACTTTAAGCGGCCATTTATCCGACGTCGTTGCCAGTCGGTCCATCTTAATTATTGTATACAAAAACACATATGATCCATCACCAGCTGTACTAGATGCCTGCGGCAAACCCGAATGCAGAGAGATTCGCACCTAGGGTCTTCGTCTCCGAAGCGATATCCACCCTGCCGTTCGATGGTTCTGTGGTCTTGTCTACCGTAATGGCTTTATCAAATGCTTCTTCCACACGGGAATTAGGGCGTTCGTTCGCTGAGTTCTTTGTCTCACTGTTATCTCTCTCTCGCTCTCGCCACTATATTCATCATCTCTGTCCACCATGTTCTTGGCAGACGCGTCCATTAATGTCAGCAGCCGGGCTTCCCTTTTCAGTTTTCACCTTCCGGATTGCACGGAGGAGGATGCCCGGATTTACCTCTCCCGTCACCACCACCTTGCTTTCTTCCGGGTACAAATTCACAGATTCAACTCCTGCAATAAGAGTTTGTCTATTCAGTAAATTCGATGAGAGATTTAGTTATGTATATCAATTTTCAATGTAAAATCAGTTTAAAACCCTGCCATAATGCATTACCTTTATAACTCGTCAAGATCATTTTAAAGAACCCGAGGGGCGAGAAGTCACTTCCGCTCGAGCAAGAAACCGCCAACAAGTTGGAAAACTAAAAGGTCGAAGAAGATGAAGAAGAAGAAACGAGATGCAACATGGCAGAAGATGAGAGAGCGAGAGCTGATGAATCAATGGAAGATGGGTTGAGCATGGGCAGCATTTAGTATTTATAAAGGGAAAGAGAAGTGGCTACTGACTAGCCATGAGTGGGCCGACACTCCAACCTCTGAATCCGGGCAATGCCAACTGAATTCACATTCAAAAAATACATGACGTAATTAAAAAATTTTATTTTTTTCAATGTAAATTTTTTTTTTCATTGGCCAGAGTGGGGCCATGGCCTAGGCGCCCCCCCCCCCCCCCACCCAGACATTGACTATCCAAATTTGTAATATGAATTCATTTTTTAGATTAACATCCAAATCTGATTTTAAACTGAATCCAAACCCTATTATAGACACTGAGTATAGGGTTTTTATTTAAAATTATATCCAATCCAAAGCCAAATACGGTCACTATTTATTTAAACAGGAATCTGAATCCGATCAGATGTCATTTCTAATATCGGAATCTGAATTGTTCATCGGACAGTAAAACTTAAATCAATTAGCTAGTTCAAGATCTACTAAAGCAAGCGCAAATGCTAGCTATGAAATCAAAAATTCAGAAACATATGGTGGTGGTTTTAAAGGCCAAGCTCATACAATTATTGGAAACAAAAATATTGGAGAGACATAAAAATAAAATTAACGCCTCATTTTTCAGTGGCTCACTTGTCACTAGCAATTGAGCAATTCTTTTTAGTTGTTTTTTTTTCTCTTTTCACGTGTTCATGCTGATGGGCTACTAAATACAATAGTCTCCATTGTGATCCTGCACATATAATAGAACAAAGTGAAATTTTAAAAAATTATTTTTAAATTTTTTTTGTTTTAATAATATACATTTATTATTAACAAATATATTTCATATTTAAAAAAATTATTTTAAAATTAAAAAATTATTTTTAAATTTTAAACGGGTCAGGCCGAGACCTGAGCTATCGGGCCGGGCTGACCGGCCGCTGGATACCCACCCTTACCAATAAGATGGAAGACAGTCCATTATACTAAGACAAAATGGTAAATTTTGGGCTTGAACGCAGACCAGGACTAAGGTGAAAGTGCCCCACCCATGGGAGGAAATCCCTAGTAACGGTTGAGTGAGCCGTTATGGGTGCACTGCAGTGATGTTTTTGTAATTTAAAAACATTACATGTCCTTTATTGTCATTTCACTTTTTTGGTTTTCCTTCTGATCTTACCAAAAAACTTTTTTTTTCTGTGTTTTTATGAAAAAACTTTTTTTTTTCTGTATTTTTATGAATAAAAGGTAATTTTGTTATTAACCAAAATGGCGTCATGCACCAATGTAGTACCTATCACTAGATTTGGGAAAAGCCTAAACGAGAGTTGATGCCTGGCAAATCCACCCACGAGTCAGTGGTGGCTTAACTCCACCAAACGCAGCCTGACTCGGCCTTGACTCGCCCTGACTTGCGGTAGTGATTTACATTATGGTTATTTGAATGTTAAACCGAATGGCCAAGTCAACTCCTAGATCCAATGACCTGGTCATTTGCCAATTCGAGTCCGAGTCATGAGTTTGCCAATTATGGTGATCTAGTGAGTTAGTGCATTGTTTCCTTTCATTTATAGAAATGGTGTCTTTCATCCATGTCACTCAAATCAACCATCGGATGGCAAATGGTTAATTAAAAAAAATGTTTAATTAGTTGAAAACACCTTTGTCATAAAATCCTGAATGTTATACCCTTATGCCTCCAAGGTTTTGAGTTGCTTTAAGACCGATAAGGGGTTATTAAACATTTTTCACCTTGATCAAGTGTGTGTTTGCCACCTTTTGGTGGCCTATATGAATAACATACCCAACAGCCACGAGATTCAAAAACACCCAAAAAGTTTAGTCCCGTATAGAAGATTGTGAGAGATCTTCAAGGACTTATAAAGCAAGGTCATTAATGAGGTGATTATCGTGGTCCGTAACCTTTTTAAAGTTGAAGCCCAAATTGCGAGGAGGCGGGTTGGGATTCACCAAACCAAGGGCCCAAGCCCAGGAGTGGGTTGAGTTGTTACAATAGATGTAAACTGCTTAGATTCAAATTAAGTATAGTAATAACCATGTCCGTTCTCTGCCAAATGAGACGACATATATCCAAACAAACTGCTTATCCATATTAAATTAATGACAAATCCATGATGAACAATGAACTCGGGAAGACAAGTGAAAATTATAAGATAAGCCAGAAAATGTTTTTCCTGTTGACCAGGGGCAGAGGGATGGGTGGGTCCGCCTAGGCCATGGCCCCAACCTGACCAATGAAAAAAAAAAATTTACATTGAAAAAAATAAAAATTTTTTAATTGCGCCATGTATTTTTTGGATTTGAATTCAGTTTGGCCCGACCTGGATCCAGAGGTTGGACTGTCGTTGGTCCGCCCTTGAAGAAAATCCTGGCTCTGCCTGTGATGTTGACGGCCTTTTGTGTTTTAATTTTAGGGGAAAGTTCATTTTCAGCTTTATCTATTTCTGTCATTGTTCTAATAAAAGCTTGGGTGAATTTTTCTTAACCTCAAAAGTCAAGCTAAAATGCCAAAAAAATAATTTAGTGATGGAGAGGACTAGTTGTTAAAATTAAAAGAAAAGAATTGTTACTGACTCCCGCTATTATTTCTAAAGTTAACGTAACTATTATTTGGCAGCTTTTCTATATCTTATTAAAAAAATCACGAAAAGTATTTTTTTTTAAATATTGGAGATTAAGTATTTTCAGCACACATATTATTTCAAAAGTTTGTATCGTGATTATATTATGTTTGTCCAAGAAGCACTCAAATAATCTCATCAGATTTTCGGAAATAATGACATGCCCTCTAATGTTATTGGCAGCACATATAAACTGCATCATTTTACATTAGTCAATTGAAAAGATAGCTTTTGGAAAGCCATTTTACTTTTGGAATCCACTCACCTCTTTCTTCAAGCAAATTCAAAATTGAATCAGTAAAGTAAATGACTAAAATGTCATTAGTTCACACTACAAAATGAAAAGAAAAACTTTTTATAAAAACAAAATTAGAAATAAAAAAAAGGTTAAAAGACTATGGAAGGTATTTTAATAAATTACTTAAATGTCATTCCATCATTTCACCATGGCAGGTAAAAGGGCATACTACTCAAGTTGCACTAAAATAAAATAAAATAACTATAAAATAATGAGAAAGCTGAGAATCATTTGTGAAGTTAAAGAATACATGATTACGTTTCTCCAAGCATCTTGCTTTCCAAACATTTCTTGTATAGGGAAACGAGAAGGCGAGAATTCTCTCTAACTAAGGAAGTAAGGAGGAGATCTTGAGAGATTGAGAGATATTGATACCCCTCCGTCTTTGTTGCAAGGACTTGGCCTACCAATGCCGCTACAGTCCGCAAAGAGTCCCTCCATTCTTTGACAGTCTTCTCGCTCAAGTTCTTGTTGTTCGTGTGCTCCCGAAATGCATCCTCAAATGGTCCACTCTGATTCTTTAGAGCGGAAGTTTTCACATCGGAAAACACCAGAATGGTCAACCTTTCGGTCCTCACCCTCTGCGTGACCTCCATGAGGCACCACTGTGATTCAGCGTAGCCTCTCGAGATGATGGCACAAAAATCTTCGACTTGTCAATGTATTCAAGCAATTTACGGATGCTCTCCCCCTTTTCTTCTCCGGGTTAGAGCTGCGTAGAGATGGCCGGTGAAAGTTTTGCGCGTGTCTCTTCCTCGGAAACTGAGGAACACATCAAACTGAAAGATTCCCCTGCTTCTTTCTGAGAAAGATGCTGCTCCTGCTTCCTGCTATTCGCAAATATCACATGCAATCAGATAAATGGCTTTTCTTTCAACTCTACAGGTCCAGACTCTCTTTCTTTTTGCCCATGTTTGGGCTAATACATTTCTAATCAGAAGAAAAGGAAATCATGGAACCAATTTCAAAAAGACAACACTTGTGTTCATACCACGGACTCCCCGAGCAGTATCGGAACTATCACACTGCTATTGCTATTCCATAGTCTGCTAAGTCTGCATGGATATAAGCAGTATTCTCTTTGGACAATCGCTCTGCCATCTCCCGTATTTCATCGTGCATTTCAAACTGTTTATCACTGATAATCTTGATTAAGGATCTGCGCTGCAGGGTTTGAACGGAAAAATGAGGGGAAAGATGGCCAGGGGGGAGGGAGGGGAGGCCGCCCGAGCCATGGACGGGGTGAGCAAAGAAAAAAAAAAAATTTATATTGAAAAAAATAAATTTTTTTTTGTTTGGTTTGACCCGTCGCACTTTTTGGCCTGACCTATGGATCGTTCGACCTGCCCTTAAAAAAAATTCTAGCTCCGCCCATGAACATTCGTCCTACTTATAAAATGGTGCTGCTTTATCTATTCCGTAAATGAAACCAGCAATATCTAGAAATATTTGCTGTTCTTTCTTTTCTAACCCATTATAGCTTATTCTCAGTCTTTCATGGATCATTTTGTGTTGATTTTCCTGTAATTCTCTCAACAGCTTTCTCCATTCTTTTGCGCAATGTACGCCAGAAAATAATGAACCGAATACTTCAAGGATCAACGGTATGCGGTTGGTGGTTTGCACAACTCCTTTAGATAATTCCTTCAGCTCTGCTGTTGGCTCATCCTTGCCAAAAGCATGGCAACAGAACAGTTCATGAGACTGTGCCTCGCTCAAACGTTTAACCAGGTAAACACTTTACCTTTCCACTATGGCTTTGCTCAGGACTTACTTGCTGGTATCTGGAGGCCATTCTTGTCTGTAGGCGAATGCGTCGAGTTGCTTTTCATCATCAACATCATCAAGAGCAAGAAGAATAACCTTTCCGTCCATGTGTTCCTTGATCCTCTCGCTCCCAGCACTCGGTCAAGCATTGAGGCTCACGCGATCGTGAAAGTTGCCGAATGAGTTGGTTTTGCAAGGAGATGAGTCCATTAGGTTGAGCACAAACCTCCCTTATATTTGAGATGAAGCTGCTAAATTCGAAGTTTGGTGAAATCTTGTTGAAAATGGCTTTGGCAAGCATCGTCTTTCCGGAGTCCAACCTCTGAATTCGGGTAAGGTCAATTAAATTCAAATCCAAAAAATACATGGCACAATTAAAAAAAATTATTTTTTTCAAGGTATTTTTTTTTTCATTGGCCACGGTAGGGCCATGGTCTAGGCAACCCTCCGTCCCTCTGTCCCTGTCCACATCTATTAACTCCATCAATTCTTTGACACCGTTGTTGATTCCAATAAGCTGGTATTTGCCAACATCCAAGTCATTCTCACATAGCACTCCAAAAATCCTTCTCGCAATCATTTCAATAAAATACATGGCACAATTAAAAAAATTTATTTTTTTATTGGCCACGGTGGGGGCCGTGGCATAGGCGGCTCCCGGTCCCTCATCCCTGTCCACATCTATTAACTCCCTCAATTCTTTGAAACTGTTGTTGATTCCAATAAACTGGTATTTGCCAACATCCAAGTCATTCTCGCCTAGCACTCCACAAATCCTTCTCATAAATTTCAATGAGCTCCGCCTCATGCCTGGTAAATTAAGACCGCATCAGTAAATTTAAATTATGGTAAAACTTGACAAGGTTTCAGGGCAGCAGAAAATCTTTTTTTCGGGGACCATCTTTTTATTTCTAATTTGGATTCTCTTTCGGGGACCATCTTTTTATTTCTAATTTGGATTCAGTTTGTGGGGCCCTATAAAAGTTAAAATGCTTTCGTGCCTCCCTTTCACTTTCACATCTTATTTTTTTATGAATTAAGATATTATGAAAATCGCTCACTTTCCTATGTTTGTTTTACTTTTCAATTGTCCCTTCAAAAATCGCTCACTTTCTTATGTTTATTTAACTTGTTAATTGACCTTTTTTTTTCTTGTGACTCTCGAAAACTGTACATCAAGGCCTTATCTACTAGCCTAAAGTTTGAGGAATGTAACATAATAGGTTGGACAGACAGACCGCTAGCTAGAAATTTTACCGTTAGTAATGATTCTTGTGAATGCTACTTATCTAAACTGCAAAAGATAAATGCACAACTCTTTAATTAACGACATGGTGTGCCCCACCCAGGTTTCAAAATAGCATTGTGTCCCAAGAGCAACCATAAAAGTCGATGAGCATTGAAAGTTGATTCTCTATATCAGCCAAACTTTTTGGACTCTCTTATCAATTTTGTCAAAAATTAGAAAGTTGATTCTCTGTATCAGCCAGTTCACATTCACATATTTGCGTGTAAGCGACTTTCTTGAAGGTAAGTTCCCAAATTTTCATGATTACACCTTATCAGGATTTATAACATCAAACAAACAAAGTGACCACTTACAGCTAGGGATTGAACTTGAGTTGTTAAACGGAAAAAATTTGATTTTTTTTTCTGTTACATCACCAAAGTCTGGCTGCGTTTTTAAATTTTCAGGATTTATGAGAAATTGGTTGCCAGTCCAACTGCCATCGATCCACTACCTGCAAGGTGCAACCTATATATGTATGGAATCCCATATATATATATATATATATATATATATATATATATATATATATATATATATTCATTCCTCATGTTTTCGTTATTAATGAGATCATTTAGTTTGATGTTGGAAAATCTATGCAAGCGAGTCACAAATTCTACCGAACTGAGTGCGGTTTCTCTAAGTGAGAAACTTACAATTGAAAAGAAAAGAGTTAAATGCGTGATTTTTACAGCTGGCACAAAGTCTACTTTTCATACACATTTCAACTATGTAAGCACGATGTTGAAGTTACAAAAGTTAAAACAAAGTCCAGTTGGTGCAGTTTCTCTAAGTGAGAAACTTAACAAAGTAGAATTTTCGGATGCATTTCAAATTGGTTGCATGAATGGATCTCTTTGTAGGAATTATGAAACAAATTTCTTACTTATGTTTTATGCCAACTTTGAGGCAATGTATCGACTAAGGCATGTGATGCTTTTTAGGAATTTATTATTATTAATTTATGTCCTTTATTTACAAATAGAAGCTAAATTTGAATTGAACTAGCCTCATGTCAGCTGACATTTGATAAGTGATTGACAAATGCCAATTGATCATATGCACGAATTTTGATAACTAAAGACACTAATCCTAATCCAATCCATTCCTACCACCCAGAACAATGCTTGAATCCTCTTGCTTTCGGGTTCTGAGTTGACGTTGGCATTTGCCTTTTCTAAACAACTATTGGTTGATTTCAGAGGGATGTTTCCTACTTTCTTAGCAACAAGTGCAACATGGTTCTTTTTTATTTTGAATGAGGAGCCCACTTAATTTCTGCACACATTCATAAGATAACTTATGATAAAGGAAACCCTAAAATGCAATATAGTACATTTATGTTAAGCCTGTCGCATTTCTTCTAACTCATTTATCTCGTAGGATTGCTTCTTACAACTATTTTTTTCATTATAGCTCAGCATTCATTATGCAGTTACACTGAGTCTAGCTAGAGTCGAGTTTAATCAAGTCAAGCTCAAGTGGAGTTTCTATAAGTGAGCTCCTGACATGAAACAAGGTCAAGCTCAAACACCATCGACCAGTAGGTCAAGAGAAAGAAGGTTTTGCAAAAGGTCCCTGACATGACTACAAAGGAAATTTAAGGCAAGACTGTGATTTAAGATGTTTGTGGTGATTCCAATGAAAGTGAGAGGCAAGGATAACCAAGAGAAAGGCGACTGGAAGGTGAGTAAAGATGAAGGTGAGGAGAAGTTGCAGACTGAGAAAGGTGTGAAAGAAGAAGAGAAAGAATGGAAGATGCCTATCAATGAACTGAACAAAAGGGTTGATCATTTTATTAACTAAGCTAAGGCTGAACATTTATAATGTATGCAAGCAGTGAAACTATACATGGAAAAATAAAAGTACTAAGCTTTGTTAGGAATGAGCGGGGGGAGGGGGAGCGGGGGAGAAAGAAAACTATGCAAGCAAAATCTAAGATGCAAGAAATTAAAGAAAAGGAAAAACATGCAAAACCTAAGAAAACAAGAAATTGAAGAAAAAAAAACTTAGCAAGCAATAAATTAAAGAAAAAGGAAAAAAAAAAGCAATAAGCCTGGCCCAATAAGATTCCATCAAATCTGCAGAGTTTTGGCCAAGAATACCTTCTGATACCAAGAAGCATTTGATTGCTATATAGAGCATGTCTAGGAGGTCCTTATTTGCCTCTTAGTTACTAACTCGTAATCAAGGCATTGGATGCCTTGAAATCTCTCACCAATTGGTGTTTATAGTTACAGACAAGGGGAAGAGACTGTTCAATTTTCAATACAGGACTAAACTTTTATCCTTTTAGAAAGTCTTGATTTACATAAGGGTGACCCAAAAACATAGGATAAAGTACGGAGCACATTATTCCCATTTTTAAAAAAATTAAGAGATCCTTGCCATGAGTGATGGAGAGATATTGCAGTTCACTTGAGCTTAAAAATAGCTCTTTAACCTCTTTCTCTTCATTCAAAGACAAAATCATGCAGACTGTCTTATATTTCATCATTCCCCATTTTCCCATTCTTGTACTTGGTGATGATATTTGGAGTGTTGATTTGAGTTGAAGGATAGAATTCTTAAGGGTAATGTGAATGAGGTTGTTCTTACTGGATCATGGATATGGCCCACTCAGGAAAATTGAATCCTTCAAGTTATGTGCATCAGGTGCACCCTTTTTAGTCCCCCAAATGGTTAATGATTAAAATATCATTACTTCACTGAAAAAGAAAATTTTTGTAAGGATAAAATTGAAAATGGAAGAAAATAAAATGACTATAGAGGATTTTTTTTAATAAATCACCAAAATATTCTTCCCTCCTTTGTCAACTTGTGCAGGCTGGCATCATTTACAGATTGAGATATTATGAGAGAGAGAGAGAGAGAGAGAAGGGAATAGCCAACTTTCTCTCAAAGGCCTTAGCGTCTCTTATAATCAACATTGGTGCATATGATCAATTGGCATTTGTCAATCACATATCAAATATCAGCTGACATGAGGCAAGTTCAAAGCAAATTGGCTTGTATTTGTAGATAAATGACATTAATTGACAATAATAAATTATAATTTTCATTTTAAATTTAAAACAGACCAATGCAAACTGATAAATATGTGCGGACATGTTGCTTGTGTGAGATTGTTTCATCTCTTAGGATTTGGTACATATGAATCAACATCAACTTCCATTACGTAACTTTCTGATACTTTTTTTTATGTTTGAAAAATTTAAATTAAACTAGTTTAAACAAAACTAAGAGGTATTTTTTGAACCCATATCAGGGCTCATACGATAGTGTGCAATGGCAACCACATTTAGAACCAAATTCATCTATATAACGGGTCCATTAAGCGATGTTTTTGTTCATTTTGGATCAAACAGTTTGTTATTTAACAGAGTTTGATGTAATCCCACGTAGATTTAAAGTCGAATTAGCCAAAGGACATTACATAAGACTTTGAAGCAGCAGTATGTAAAATTGATCCAATTTTGCATAACCCCAGCTTCCATGCTTATGAACAGAAAAAATAAAATAAAATAAAATACAACGTATTGCTCATTTCCTTAAGTAGCGTTCCACCGTCTCAAAACACGTGAACCTAGAACACTCATCTTAAAGAGCAAAGTGCTCTCGCCCAAGAGCAATCTTGTCTAGCATTTGTTTGTCCAAACATACAACATGTTCAACTTGTCTTCTCATATGTTCAAATCGTGGAGCGCACATGTTTTGCATCTCTCTCCCTCTCTCCCCACATACTAACCAACTAAAATCCACATATAATGAAATAAAACACCAGATAAAGCATTTAAAAATATATGAACCAATAAAAATACCCTCTTTCTTTCTTTTTCTCTCTACATACACAAATGATTGCAAATCTATTTAACAATTAACAAAACACTTACTAAAACCTGTAAAAGCACGAGTTAGTACAAAAATACTCCCTTGCCCGTCTATCTACATATAAGTAACTTAAAACCCCCATATAAGAACACCTCAGAAATCCATATATAATTAAGTATGACAAAATGTCGCAGAAGGAAACAGGCTTGGTAAGGATTTTTCCTTACCAAGGCATAGAATGGCAGTCCAATCGACATTGTGAACCCATCAGCTTCTACACACACACACACACAAGTTTGTCTGCTTCTTGTCTATAATTATTTCATTTTCCTTCTATTTTTTAAAATGTTTACTTTTCAGTGTTGAGATTGAGACAACCTACCTAATCATGCTTGGCATCTTCTTCGTATTATCTTTGATTAGATTGAACTCGAGTTCCGCTAGTAATTAAAAACTTTGAGATTAAAATGTTTACTTTTCAGTGTTGAGATTGAGACAACCTACCCAAATTTTTATTGTTTTTTCCGAATAAAGCAAATGGAAGTAATGTAGTCTATATATATATACTACACACAACTAACATCCTTCAGTGGTGCATGATATCCCTAAATTTTGATTGGTAGGTTGGACCATGCATGTAGTGGACCGATGGCAGTTGGACTGGCTACCAACTTCTCAAAATAGTGTAACTTATCCTGAAATTTTAAAAACACAGCCAAATTTGGTGATATAACAAAAAAAAAAACATCAAACGTCTTCCATTTAACAACTCAAATTGCAAAAGGAAAAATGATATTAAATGTTGGAATTCCATTCTCAAGAATGTACCATGAAAGTTGAAAGTGTTTAAAAAAATATCATCTAATTGGCCACGCACACATAAACATGTACACTTTTCCCATGCAGATAGCGAAAGAATAGAGAACTGCTGAAATATGTAGATCCAAGTAAATATAAGTATTATAGAGATTAATGATCAGTCGTTTGATCATCAGGATTGATGGTTCACAGTTGGTTACCGAGCATGCGAGCAATGCGCTGCAACGAAATTTTCAGTAACGCACCTCTTTCCCCATGTCAGTGAAGGTCCATCATTTATTGGCCCCACGCTTTTGGAGCGCTTGACATTACAAGAAGTACACGAGTGTTATTAGTGCCAAAAAAAGATATTGTTTTGCACAAGTAGCGGCATCGATGTTTATTTTAATAACAGTTTTTTTTTTTTTTTTTTTTTTTTACTTGGGGAAAAACACCAGAGTCAAAATACTTCTCGCTCGCCCACTGCATAACACTCTCAAGATATATTTAGTATATATTTTATGTTTAAAATTTTCACATTTTTTAAAGTCATATTAAGTTTTTGAAATTACAAAAAGTAAGTATTAGTGTCGAGTCTAATTGAGTTTAATCGCGTTGAGTTGATCCAACTCGTCAGAGTTATCAATTAAGCTTGAACTCGACTTGTTCAACTTATGATTTGAGCTAGAGTCGAGCTCAATTACCAATCCCATCTCAAATCTATGTTTTTTTATATTAAAATGTGGATTTAAGATCCACTTTGGGATGGATGCTGCCACAGTTTGCAATCATGGATTTTGAGATTTCCTTTGATCTGATTTCCATGGGGAATCAAACGCAATATTGGGGAGACTTCCAACTTAGTGTATGAGAAGTACCCATGTTGCACTAGATACAAGAATATCTCCTTAAGAAGAAACCTATCAATGTAGAATGGAATGTGTCCATGAAATGCAAAAAACAAACATGGGTCCAACTCGGAAAACTAGTTGGCTCATCAAGCTCACTAGCTGAGATGCAAAATCGCTGGGAGCTGGGGCCTCTCAAACCCTTATCAAAAGAAATGAAGGTACAATATACCAAAGCTAGTTATATGTGCCTTACCGGTGCATTGAATTTTGTGCCCTATTATGATTAATGATAAAAGTACCCATTGTTTATTAAAAAAAGAGACAAGTTTTTGGTAAGATAAAAAATAAAAATAAAAAAGGGAAATGACTACAAAAGACGTTTTTTTTTTTAATTACAAAAACATCCCCTTATAAGCTGCACACGCAACCTTTACAGCGTCGTTAATGGAATTCCAATCCATAATTTTGATAGAGAACTTGCTGCCCAGAAACTGCGACACATTTTTAACAACTTTACACCCAACAAAAAAAAAAAAGATGAAAGATGGTTTCCTCATCGCACCTACGTAAGTAACAACCATTTGGAAAGGAAATTCCCAATCTTTGAATTATGTACTGGGTCAGTAACCTTCCCTTCTTTACTACTTAAAGACGCTAACTAGCCCTCGGAGTGCAATTCGTCTACCATATTTTCTTAAAATGTGGGTCTCCGGGGCTTTTACCCCTAATCTCATTATAAATCCTTCTAGAGTTAAGCAATAAAGAACATCATCTTCTATGTCACCAAGATTCAGAAAACATATTACCAAAGACAAAGAAGAGGACAATATTCTATGTCACCGGGTGCCGGTGCAGGATGCGGCAAGTTAAAAAAAAAAAATTGAGAGCTAGTGCGGCGAAAGTATATATAATCTGTTATATAAGTAATTTTATTTGTCTATATTTTTATACTTTTCTTTTTATCAAGGTTACCTTAATCTCATACAAAATCTAAGGTTTTATTAAATAAAATAGGGGTAGGAGAGAGAAGAAGGGAAAAAAAAAGAGAAAAAATAGGAAAATAAAAAAAAAGAAAAAAAAAAGGAAGAAAAAAGAAGAATGGGTGCAATCAACAGCATTTGATTCAGTTTGATCGAGCCTGGTGCCGTGTCGAGCCACACCCACGTCTGCACCCGAGTCGACGCACCCATTGGGTTCAACGTGACATCATTTCTCTATTGAAATATAAACAATTTAGTAAAGTCATAAAAACCTTGTATCGACCAATATATATTATTTAAATATGCTGCAGGTGAGTCACAAATTCTCTCGAACTGGGTGCGGTTTCTTTAAGTGAGGAACTTGCAATTGAAAAGGAAAGAGTTAAATGGGTGACTCTTATAGCTCGCACAAAGTCTACTTTTCAAACGCATTTCAACTATGTAAGCACGATGTTAAAAGTTACAAAAGTTAAAGGGCGAGCAACAAAGTCTAGTTGGTCCAGTTTCTCTAAGTGGAAAACTCAACTTGATTAGAAACAGAGCTGATCGATCAAGTAGTTCGGGAGTATGTCTGGCTCTGCCAACGGATGCACAACGCTCAAACTTTATGTTTTGATCCAGTCGCATCCGTTCATTTTTTATAAGGAAAAAAGAACGAACGGTAAAAAGAACGAACGGAGCTACTGAACTAATTAATAAAATCAGGTATGTCAACTCACGTTAACCCAATAAAAATGCTTACACTTGGAGTTACGGAGGTTTGTGCTTTGGTTCACCATTAGCGAGATGAATCATGCAAGTTGGCCAAAGTGAACAAGAAAATGTCTTTCTTTTCTTGAGTGATACACAATTTGAATTCATATTGTTTTCCAAAGCCCCTTTTAAATTAATATGTTGGGTTTCTTGGACAAATTATCTTTTAAATTTTTTCTGGGTGCCGGAAGAATGGGTGGACGCTGTTGCTATCTGTCACTTCCAGCACCAACCTCATGGCGATGATGCCCCAGCTAAACAATGCGAAGCGAGCTAGTTTTTAGCACGAGCTAGGCGGAGCGCACCTGCGGACACGAAGCACTTTCGTTTGTGAACCTTACTTTCGTTTGTGAACCTTTCTCAATGTCCAGAATGAAAACTTCATTCTTTTCATCTGCTTCTCTTCAATGGAAGTTTAATTTTTCCCAGCTGCTCCACCCACGGAAAGTCTCTCAGTAGTCAGAAGCGTACATATAGAGTGAGTGCTGATGGTGCTTACAGCATGTGAATTAATTTGGTGAACAACTCAGGGGAGGGTTTAGCTGAGGTCACCACCATGAGCTAGCGTGATGTGATGTGAGCTATGCCATTTACTTGCTCTGCATCAACCACTGTTTTGCACACCTGGTTTACCACAAATACCAAGACGTGTAATGTAAAGGTCCTCCTCATTTCTTCTTTTGTCTTCCATGTTAGATCCGAGGATGCATTAAAAGTTGTGTTATGTAAGATTTTTATTTTAAATAAACAAATGATCTCAATAGCATGAATCTCAAATCAATGTTATATACAAAGTAATGGATTTAAGATCAAATGAGAGGGGATCTGGTAGGACGGTTTATGAGGAGGAGGAAGAAGGGAAGAGCGGACGGGGAGGAAGAAGGAGGGAGGAAGAAGAATGGAAGAAGGCAAGGAGAAGAAGGGAGGAAGGGAAGGAGGGAGGAAGAAACAATGGGCACTTGGGTGTTCCATCTTTCACCTTAAACAAGGAGAGAGATTCTTCCTTTTCAACTATTTCTCTGGGCTTACCTGAGCAGAGGAGCATAGGACGATGATGCATAAGAGAAAGATGAAGACCTGGCTAATTCTTCTTCCTCCATTCTCTTCCCTTCTTCCTCTCTCGCTCCCTGGTTCCCTTCTTCCTCTTCCTTCCTTCTCTTTCCTTCTTCCTCCATCAAACAAGAAAATTTTTTTCTAGAAAAATTTTTCTTCCATAACAAACACAAACTGGTTTTGGAAAAACGGAAAAATTTTTCCGTTTCTTCAATTCCAGAATTTTTTTTTTGGAAATTTTTTTTCAGAAATTTTTTTCTGGCCATCAAAGGGCCCCTAAATTTATGGATCTTAGATCCTCCCTGCCCTCATATTGCTGTAAATTTGAGATCGGAGAACAACAAAAACAATGTTTGTGTAGTTTCTTCCTTCTTTCTTTGAAGGTAAGCAACAAGAAACAAACGAAAGGGTGTGCAAGGATGTTAAATTGCATGTGATCGTCATTTTGCCACGATGATGTCTGCATGCCGCACCCACAATGAAATTTTCCATGGTTTTTAAGAATTAATACAGGGTCAGGATCAAGAAGACTTTGTCCGTGCCCGTCAAACACAATAAATTTCATGCGGCCATGAAATTGACCTTATCATATACGTTACCTGAACGCATTTTCCACCAGGGAACACGACTTTCTTAAGACCATCAAACACCTAAGGAAGAAAACATCTTGAAGAGAACCATCGGGACTATCAATCTCTTCATTATTTAACGCAAGTGACTTAATTTCTCGGGGAAGTTCCGTTGGACTTCTAAACATGCAGCGTGTAACGGATTAACATGCTGAAACTTCAAATCCAAGCTTTTCTCACAAATTCTCGCCTTGTACATGCAATCTTAATTCGAAGAGTTTAAAACTCGTATTTAATTCTTGGATGACATTATTTGAATATATATATATATATATATATATATATATATATATATATATATATATATATATATATATATATATATATATATATATATATATATATATATACTGCCTTAGCTATCAGCTTATTTAACACGGTCTCATATCTAAACACAACCCCCAGCTTAATCAGTTCTCCTCATTTTGTTGTGAAGATCCAAACACAAACCTAGCCATTCAGATTTGAATAACTTGTTTTAACTTGAGGCGAGTGGTAAAGAGAAGTTTTCAAATTGGACAATGATACAGCTTTTGTCTAAAGTGTTACATCTTCATATGTACGTGTATATCAATAGCTATTCGATAATTTCTATTAGAAGTTGGTTATATTTTTTAAGTTAAGGCAAGGGGCATGGACAGTCTTCAAGTGATTCTAATGGTGGAGTCAATTAGAGGACGCCGAGCCAAGGTCGGCCATAGACAGCTCTAATGTTTCTTCTAGTCAGCCTTAGCTACCTTCAATCAACAAAAGCCCGTATTATCTGAATCCGACTATTAAATTAACGATATGTTAACAGCCAACTTTTAAAATGTTCGGCTAGTGGATATCCATTAAAAATCAAATTCAAATCCAATTGAGTATTCATTTAAAATCGAATTCGAATCTAAATATTTGGAGGTCATATCTTAAATACATATCTGATCCAATTTGTTAAATGTTTTTCTTTTTCTCAATATCTAACATGCAATGTAAGTCAGTTCGGTCAGATTTCAAATTTAAATCCAGTTCATTTACATACCTAGACTTCGGCCTGGCCCGATAAAAATATCAAAACAGAAGCCCGACTACTGTATCGGGCCAGCCCATTTATAAACGGGCCAGGTAAAACAAGAATAAGGAAAAACTGCAATCCAAAAGTGCAAAGAAAACCCTTGTCTTCTCCATCTGTTAAAATCACTCACCATCTTTCATTGACGTGTCATCTAGTCCTCAAAACCCTAACCCTAACTTCGGAGGGCTTCTGGTTGTAGATGAAACGTGTGGAGCAAGACAAGGACGAGGCGAGCGCGAAGCAGGACGGTGGTGTGAGAAGAGGAAGTGGGGCGAGATGGACGAGGACATCCTGCTTGCCATCTTCCAGAAGATCGATCTCGAGGAGTTGCTGGGCTTTTGGGTGGCAGTGACGGCAAGGCGGCGGCGGGCGATTGACGATGGGCCAGACTGGTGACGGGTGATGGGGAGAACCGGAGAGGTAGTTGCAGATCGCAGTCTCGCTCACTGGTCGCTGCTCTCGTACAATCAAACGACGTTCGACGATGAGTCGATGAGGGAATGAACATTGAAACAAAACCATGAAACTTGAAAGTTGAAAGCCAAAGGCCGAACGAAAAGTAGAAACCCTAACATTAACGGGCTTCTTAGGCCCCCGAATATCAACTTTTGAAGCCCGGGCCCAACCCGTTTATTATCGGGCCGGGCCGAGCCCGGTATTAAAAGCCCGTTAAAACTGATTCCAGGGCCTGGGCCCGAGTCAGGCCAGGTACCAGGTACCCAGCAGCAGCCCGGCCTGTTGCCCAGGCTTAGCGGTATTCTCTCCATGTGGCCAGGATAGAGTTGAGTTGGAACTTCCGTGGCTGATGGCACAAGTAAACATGAGTTCAAGTTTCAGGGTGGCTCCAGCCATGGCTGATGTACTAGTTTCACCTGGAATAAGCCAAAAGGGAATTCCTAGCAGGTAGATTGACAACATAAGGTATGATTCGGGCTCCTGGATGGGTTTTGACATAGAAAAAAGAACTACAGTATTAGGAATTCACTTTCAGTTTTTTAAAAAATGTTTACAAAGACATTAGACAAACATAGATCACACAGAGATGCACACATGTATGACACATATATAAAAAGTGTCTTGGACTCTTAAACTGGATCTCCTAAGGGCCATGATCAACAATAGTTCCTTATCAAATTATGCTTATAATATATTTGGATAAAATTCAGTGTACATGACATNCCTTGGGTTGTACAGTTTAGGGTTCTCATTGTTTTTGGACCTTACCGACATACAAGATAGTTGTCTTAGTATGAGGTATGGGGAGGTTCAATTTCAATACCTACCTTCAGCAAGTTGGTTCGATCGTTGAATCCCCCAAAAGCTCTTGCGTGACAGGGAATTATGAGGTATGAGAATCCTAAACTGAATCACCCAAGGATAAGTCTATGTCATGTACACTGAATTTTATCCAAGTATATTATAAGCATAATTTGATATGGAACTACTCTTGAACATGAGATGCAAAACATGTGCTAAACATGTGAACATATGACAGAGCGAGAGAGCAAGAGAGGAGTGGAAGGAGTGAGCGAGAGAGGAGATACCAACAGAGAGCGAGAGAGGAGAGGGGAAGAGGCGATGGAGGGGAAAGAGGCAGTGAGAGAGGAGAGGAACGAGAGACCAAGAGAGGAGAGGGGAAGAGGCGTCGGAGGGCAAAGAGGCAGCGAGAACAGAATTTGCAGGTGGAATTTAGCGGCGTTTGCTGCACACAACACTCAGTCACAAAGTCTCGAGAACTGAGTGCAGTTACTTACAATTGGAAAGAAAAAGAGTTAAATGGGTGATTCGTAGAGCTTGCACAAAGTCTAATTTTGAAATACATTTCAAAATTACAACCATGTAAGCAGGATTTTGAAGTTACAAAAGTTAAAGGGCGATCAAGAAAGTCTAATTGAGGCAGTTTAGTTTCTCTAAATGAGAAACTTAACAAAATTAAAAAGGAAAAAAATGGTTGACAAAGTAGAATTTTCAAATACATTTCAAATTGGTTGCATGAATATGTTTTTTGGATCTATTTTTAGGAATTATGAACCAAATTTCTTACTTATTATGTTTTTATGCCAACTTCGAGCCAATGTATGGAGGCTTAGTCGACTAATGCATGTGATGCTCTTTGACCCCTAACTGTGATCGGCAATCTCCTATCTAATATCCAAGGTTGATCTAAATTCTATGATTGTGAGGTCCGCTATTTATTAAAAAAAAAAAAGGCTTATTTAGGCACTGTGGGTTTGAGAGCTCTGTTAAATAACAAAAACTCAAATCTACGCTTTGACCAAAAGGGGGTGTCAGACATAAGATCCTCGGATTTTAGATCCAAAAAGAGCAAAAATATCTGTTAAATAACCTGTCATAGAGATAAATTAGGTTCTAAATGTGGTTTCCATTGCACACTACTGTATCAGCCTTGATATAGGTTCAGAAAATACCTCTTAGTTTTGATTAAACTACTTTAATTTAATTTTTCCAAAATTAAAAAAAAAAAGTACAGAAAGTTACGTAATGGAAGTTGATGTGGATTCATATGTACCAATTCCTAATAAATGAAACAATCTCATTCAAGCAACATGTCGGCACATATTTATCAGTTTGCACTGGTCTGTTTTAAATTCAAAATGAAAATTATAATTTATTATTGTTAATTAATGTCATTTATCTACAAATACAAGCCAATTTGATTTGTACTTGCCTCATGTCAGCTGATATTTGATATGTGATTGACAAATGCCAATTGATCATATGCACCAATGTTGATAATAAGAGACGCTAAGGCCTTTGAGAGAAAGTTGGCTATTCCCTTCTCTCTCTCTCTCTCTCTCTCTCTCTCTCTCTCTCTCTCTCACACACACACACAATATCTCAATCTGTAAATGATGCCAGCCTGCACAAGTTGACAAAGGAGGGAAGAATATTTTGGTGATTTATTAAAAAAAATCCTTTATAGTCATTTTATTATTTTCCATTTTCAATTTTATCCTTACAAAAAATTTTCTTTTTCAGTGAAGGAAGGATATTTTGATAATTAACCATACTGGGGCACTAAAAAGGGTGCACCAATATGATGCACATAATCTGAAGGACTCAATTTTCCTGAGTGGGCCATATCCATGATCCAGTAAGCAACTCTCCATCAGGTCTTCATCCTAACCAAGATTTTCTTCACCTACCTTCAAAAAAATTCCTTTGGTCCAGATCCATAATCCAATTTGTACCTCAATTCTTGAGAGTCAAAACTTTTTGGATCTCAATTCTTAAAAATGAAGCTCTTTGGATCTTAATTCTCAACTTATTGGTTGAGCTCAAAAACCAATGTTGTTAAATGCGATGAATCGAAGTGAGATGTCAAACCAATCATGACGTAAAGCATAAGCTTCACATAAATCGTAAAATATATGATATTCACAAAACATATTGGAAATACGTCGAAGAAACTATTAAACTAATAATTATATCATAAGGAAAAACGATATAAAAGGTAACTCTATAAAAATCTTTTATTGTTAAAAGTAAGACGAATGTCTCGCCGAGGGTGAGTTAATATGTGGAGGCCACAATTTAAAGAAGATATTTGACCACTCATCTTCTTGCACTAGAACAGAAAAAAAATCAAAACATAAATAACCCACTTTTTTAAACAAGCAAATATCCACGAAAACAAATGGACAGCTAGCGTACTGAATGAAATATCAAAGATCTAAAATACTGAACCACTAATGAACATTGCAATCTAGGCAACAAAATACGTGTATTTTTAAATAGAAAGAAGCTCTTCGAGGCTGCAAAAAATAAAGCTAATGTAGAACACACACACATATAAAGAGCTATTTTTAAGCTCAAGTGAACTGCAATATCTCTTTATCACTCATAGCAAGGATCTCTCAATATTTTTAAAAATGGGAAGAATTAGCTAAGTACTTGTTATGGCGTCACCCTTATATAAATTAAAACTTTCCAAAAGGCTAAAAGTTTAGTCCTGTATTGAAAATTGAACAGTCTCTTCCCCTTGTTTGTAACTATAAATACCCCGTTGGGGAGAAATTTAAAGGCATCCAATGCCTTGCTTAAGAGTTAGTAAGTAAGAGACAAATATGGACATCCTAGACATGCTCCGTCTAGCAATCAAATGCTTCTTGATATCAAATGGCATTCTTGGCCAAAACTCTGCAGATTTGATGTAATTTTATTGGGCCAGACTTATTGCTTTTTTCCCTTTTTCTTTAATTTATTGCTTGCTAAGTTTTGCATTTTCGTTTTTTTCTTTAATTTCTTGCTTTTTTTGGTTTTGAATGTTTTTCTTTTTCTTTAATTTTTCTTGCATCTTAGATTTTGCTTGCATAGTTTTCTTTTTTTTTTCCCTGCTCATTCCCAACAAAGCTTAGTACTTTTAATTTTCCATCTATAGTTTGTCTGCTTGCATACATTATAAATGTTCTGTGTTAGCTTAGTTAATGAAATGATCAACCCTTTTGTTCAGTTCATTGACAGGCATCTCGCATTCTTGCTCTTCTTCTTTCACACCTTTCTTAGTCTGCAGCTTCTCCTCTCCTTCATCTTTACTCACCTTCCAGTTGCCTTTCTCTTGGTTATTCTTGCTTCTCACTTTCATTAGAATCACCACAAACTTCTTAATCACAGTCTTGCCTTCATAGAGGTGGGTTGTTTCCTTTGTAGCCATGTCAGGGACCTTTTGCAAAGCCTTGTTTCTCTTGACCTACTCATCGATGGTGTTTGAGCTTGACCTTCTTTTTCATGTTAGGAAGTCACTTATAAAAACTCAACTTGAGCTTGACTTGATTAAACTCGACTCGAGCTCGACTTAGTTTAATCAATGGGTCGCCACCAACTTTTTTCTTCCAATGCTAGATATAAAACATTAACCATAGGTTAAGGTTAAGTTTGACAACTTGGGATTGTGGTGGTTTTTATAATTTTATGTGACAATTTTAAAATTTACTATTTACTTCAACAACTAAGGCGGATTTGATATTAGCCCCGCCGATCTAAGATTGATGGTCTTGTAAAATAGGGTTTTTTTTCTCCCATGGGGTACGCGGGATAGTGATTAGAAAGAGAATGATGTCACTCATATAATTTTAATATTTGGCCTTGCGTAAACCACCCATTACTGTTCAGCTAACCCCCTTTTGGGTACATAAAATTTTCACTTAAGGGGCATTTTGTAGGCTTGAATCTAAGATCTGAGGCTTATATTTTATTCTCGTGGAGAGATCTACTCTGTAAGCTTTGATATTCATGGATGTCTAGTCTCTTATCTAAAACTAAACCCGATCAACTTTAGACCGACACTGGACCCAAGTCACGTGCATGGATCTCCTCATGTCTTGAATTGAAACTCTAAATCTGCAATCTAGATCTGTTTAACGTTTTATATTTGGATCTCAAATCTGATATCCAAAATAATTGTTTCCAATCCGAAACACATGCTGGATCCATAATTCTTCCAATACATAGTTTTTTAAAACATCAATGAAGTCGACCGAAATTAATGATGTGTGTGCCCGCGTATTTAAAAGGAAGGAATATGATTTTTTTCCAAGAAAGGAAAGACGGGTTCAAGAAGATAAGGGCAGTGGCTCCAACTTAACATATGTCTACCACTCGTTCTTTTCAAAAAGCACTGGGGCGTAGCGACGGGGATTTGGAGTCGAACATGAAAATTGCCAATTTTTGAGCTGAACTATGAAAAGGAAGAGTGAAAAGAAAATTGAAAGCAAGTCTGAGGTGTGATGGAAGGCAACAGTTGGAGAGGAAAAGAACGAGGGAGTGGCGATGTGCGACACGACAGTCGGCGCAGAGCGTCGGCTGTACTGAGAAAAACAAAAAATTGCATAGAAATATAATATGAACTTTATGGAACCAAGTTTGACGCCGGATCAGTGATCAGCAAGAGCTTAGTAACTTGATTCAGAATGTTACCAACGCAATAATGGTAATTTTACATATCTGCGTTAACTTTATTATGTTTATTTGGTATTATGATGTTGATTCATGTAAAATTACCATTATTGCGTTGGTAACATTCTGAATCAAGTTACTAAGCTCTTGCTGATCACTGATCCGGCCAGGCTCTTGCTGGAACTGGTACCGCCAGCTCTCTCACCCGGAGCAGCTCATCAGCGGCAAAGAAGATGATGCTAACAATTTCGCGCGCGGCCACTATACCAGTAAGCATTGTTCCGGTTGCCGAGTGCTTTCTGCGTCAAACTTGGTTCCATAAAGTTCATATTATATATTTACGTTTATGAGCCAAGTTTAACAGACTCCCTTTAGAACCAGAGCTTTCCCACTGGCCAAAAGTTCGTGGCTTCCCGGAAGTTTCAAAAGCTTCTGCCTAACCAGCTTCAAACTTAAAATATTCCTGTCATGTTCAAGATAAAGTTATTAAAAACTGCATGTGCATGGTTTCTTGCAGTACTAGTTCTAAAATTGCATTATTTCTATGCAATTTTTTGTTTTTCTCAGTAGAGCCGACGCTCTGCGCCGACTGTCGTGTCGCACATCGCCACGTCCTCTCTTCACTCCCTCGTTCTTTTCCTCTCCAACTGTTGCCTTCCATCACACCTCGTCCTCTCTTCAGCTCAAAAATTGGCAATTTTCATGTTCGACTCCAAATCCCCGTCGCTACGCCCCAGTGCTTTTAGAAAAGAACGAGTGGTAGACATATGTTAAGTTGGAGCCACTGCCCTTATCTTCTTGAACCCGTCTTTCCTTTCTTGAAAAAAATCATATTCCTTAGGTGTGCCCCCAACAATTTACTTAAACTAAATTTTCCTTTGTCGATGTGGGTTCATGTTCTTCTCTTTTGACATATTTTCTTGTCCGATCCAATGGGTGACAAGGGCAGTGGGAAGTGGGTAGGCTGTTGAAAAAAAAGATTTGGGTCTTCTTGTGCCATCTTGTGAGCGGGTGGTCATGCTATGAGTTCGAAGTGGAGGCATGGCTGGAATGGCTAAGTCGTTTGGTGTGGGAGGTGAAGCTGGAGTGGGAGGTGAAGCTGGAATAGGAGGTGATTCATGGGTAGGAGTGGTTTGAGGTGGTGGGTGATTTGAGAGTGAGTTGGTTGTGGTTTGAAGCATAGGTAAAAAAATGGGTAGTGGTATGTTGGTACTATGGAGATCATGAAGAGGTTTTGGTTGTTCATGAAAAGGAAAGTCTGACTCATTGAACACAACGTTTCGGCTGATGATGATTTTGGAATTTTGGAGGTTGTAACAAAGATAACCCTTGTGAACATTTGAGTATGATGACGTATTCGAGGCAGTAGTTGCTGCTCCGGTATGATCTTTCTTTGCTATTTTAAAGCAATTCTTGGCACTGTGGCCCATTTTATCACAAAACTGACAGATAATACGTCTTCTTCCATTGTAATCAGATCTGCCACGTCCGAAATCAGATCTACCTCGGCCTCGACCACGACCTCTATGCAGCGTTGAGGGCTGTCTAACATTTTCCCTTCCTGCTGAATATGGTTGGGCATAATGCGCAGCAGGAGCAAACGTATCATGCTCAAGATCTTGTTCTTTAAGTTGTGTTTCTTGTGTGAGAAGGAGGCCATGCAGATCACTGAGAGATATCGGATCCGCACGAGTGGTCAGAGATGTTTTGAAGGCTGAGTATTCACGAGGAAGTCCTCTTAGGATATGCATAATTAAATCATCCTCTTGTACTGGCTTTGAAGCAACAGTGAGTTGGTGAGCCAACATTTTGGCTTTATAAAAATAATCGTCCATAGTTAAGTTTCCTTTCCTCAGTCCTTGGAGTTGTTCCTTGAGTTGCATGATTCTTGAGCGAGAATGGGCAGCATAGGACCTTTTAAGAGCATTCCAAACTTCATATGACGTCTTTAGTCCAAGAACTTGTGCAAGAACCGTTTCAGACAAAGAAGAGATGATACTACTTAAGAGAAGTTGGTCTTCTTTCATCCACGTCACATACGCAAGATTAATGGATTGAGAATTACCATCACTACTAGTAATATATTGATTTGGACATGGTTTAGAGCCATCAATAAATCCAAGCAAATCATATGTATACAGTAGAGGCATAAATTGTGTCTCCCATAATAAAAAGTTGTCCGCAGTCAACTTGATGTTCAAATATTGTTGTAGAGTTATTGGTGCAGGCAATAAGGGTGAAGAGGTACCTTGTATTGCCGTCCCTGTTGGATCTCTGATCGACGCCATGATAGACCAGAAATGGGAAGAAGCTAAGGGACTCGCAGGAGGTCGCACAAGATCATCCAAAAAATCTGAAACTTCGTCGAAAAATACTAGACATCCATGCGAATCCAACGCCACCTTGCTCGACCTCTAATTCTTCTTCGTTGAAAAACGATCTACCTTGGAAGTCACGCCTGACTCGCCGGAGGTCACAGGAAACTTCAGAAAACCTGCATCACTTGGAAATTCTGTAGCGCTTCACAGGATCATCCAAAAATCTGAAAATTGGTTGAAAAATACTAGACATCCGCGCAAATCCAATGCCACCTTGCTCGACCTCTAATTCTTCTTCATTAAAAAACGCTCCACCTTTGAAGTCACGCCTGACTCCTGGAAATACCCTATCTGCTGGATCTTGAGTGTCACAGCAACAATGGGTCGTTCAAAAATTCATACCTCCTCAACGCCTATTCCAAAAATTCTGAAATTTTGCAGGAGGAATCCTCTAACGCAGACGGTTCCAACGAGCCCTTGCTCGACCTCTGCCGTCGTCGGAACTGACAGTACCAGCCGGATTTGTGCTGGAGTCGGGCACTGCAACTCCCTTTTCCAATTGATCTGTAGTGTCTTAGCAATCCAGTCAATCCTTGCTCGACTGCTAAGGCTTTTCCAGCAACCAGCACCAGGGATAAAGAGCACCGCCTGGTATACTCTGTGTTGCTGCTTCTACGATCAGAGAGTGCGTCCAAAAATCACACGAAATTGATTCAAATCTTGTGAAATCAATGATAGAGATCAACTTTAGGTGAAGATAACATGCAGATAAAAGGTAAACTGCAAGATTAATGGACCAAATTGCTGAAAAATCCCAAATTCGATGAAAAAAAAGGAAGAACTAGTCACTGGCGGCGGAATGCCCTGTAGCACCGCCGATTTCCGCCCAAATCCGGCCGTGGTCAGTATCTTCTTCAAAACAGCACCACAGCGTCTGAGAAATAGTATGGAGAGTACCTTGGGTTTGGACGATGGAGACTGGGCTGGTCGTTCTTGCTTGATGTGGTCCGATCGACAGGATTTTCACCCTATATCAGGGTCTTGCGATGGATGAGAGCTCTGATACCATATTAGAAAACAAGCAAAGACAATGAAATCACTCAGAATTTTAACGTGGTTCGGAGTTTCTCCTACATCCACGACAATGCTCTCTCACCCCATGCTTGTTGGGTGAGGTTTCACTAATATATATAGGTTATTTACACCAAGTTATTCTTGGAAAGATATCTTTCCTTTTGATTACAGATTGATTGATTCATGCACTGCGATTGCATTTCCTTTGTTGGTTTGGCAGTTTCCCTTTTCTTATTGCTGTAATGAAGGGATCGTTGATTTCTTCTTTCCATAATTTTCTTTCCGTTTTCATCAACATGATTTTCTCCTTCAGATTGCACGTCCGTTTGCTCTGTCATGCTAACAATCTGATGTGGGTCGAAAATGGAATTTGATTAAAATGAAATATGTAGGGTCAGCAATGAAATCCAGATTTTGAGATAATTCTAGGTCAGAACTTCAATCTCAATGTCTGAAGAAGGCTCCGATACATGTACGAAGATGTCGCAACTATGATATTCATCAAAATTAATTTACATGTGTGAGAGCTGTCAACATATCTCCAGATGAGATTCAATCTCTCAAATGATCACGACCAGCATGGTATAAGGGATTTGATCTATGGAACCGCTGAAGATCTGCAGCAACTTAACTTCTTCCTTCTTCAAATGATTCATCCTTCAACTCGTTGATTCTCTGCATTCCGGCCATTCGGGAGGCAAAAGCACAAGTCGGCGCTGTTGCCAAGCTGATATATAGAGGTTTATCAATTTGATGCTACGATCCAGATGGTAAATCAGAACTAAAGTGAATGAATCTTCTTCTTCCATCAGAAGCTTTCAGGCACTTCATCTGCAATTACTGGAGTTTAACTAATGCCAATTCCTTGACCCAGAAGCGACCCACCTGTCTGTTCAGCATTCAAGCTTCCAGAAACTCTGGCCATTTGAATTAGAAGGGAACTGAATGTTCGATTGCTCTTTCTGCACATATTTCATGTTTGCATTCAGGTGTCAAACAGGCCCTCAGCTTCCTGATCATCCCAAGAAGCTGTGCAAGAACTTCTTAGCAAGTCGGCCTTATTGGAGATCCTTCATGAAAAGCTTCACTAATTTCAGACCACCCATAGTTTCCATTCCCTGTAGCCGGGGAAAAGTCTGGTCCAAGATTTCAGTAGCCATCTTATCATGAATTTCTTAGAATTCCACAATTTTGATTCTTCAAGAGATAAATAAAGAACCTCGCTTTCCCAACTTTGAAGCTGTCCTCTGCAGCGGGTCTAAAAGATAGGTTGTCAACCATTTCTGCCTTTTGACTTGCAGAAAGCAAATTAATCTGTGGGCGAATGGTGCCATTAAGAATTTCATGAAATCCGTTGACAAATATCCGGGTATCTTTTCCCAATGATTTAAAAAAAAAGCAAAAAAATCACGGAAAATAAGGAAAATGAAACAAAGGGAAACGATTGCCTTATTTTGGAAAAAGATTTACATGCCAAAATGTAAAAAAAAAAAAAAAAACATGTTTTTTTTTTTTTGCATTTTTAAAGGAAACTGGTTTTCAATATATTTTGGTTCTTTGAAGTTGATTTCCTATTAACATGTTATTAAATATTTTGAATATAATCTATGTTTTTGTAAGGAAATTAGTAATAGAAACTAAAAGCTTTCATGGTTTTTCCATTTTATGTGTTGTTAAATCTCTTCAATGCTCAAGACCTCTTCAAAAGAAGAAAGAAACAACAAACAAAATAATGCTAAATAAGACTTCATATTCATATTCATATATTCATGTGGGTCGAGAGGTCTCCCTTATGAACCGTGAAAGGGGAGAGGTTAGTCGCTGTTAGCAAATGCCCACACCCCTCATGATGTCCTGCTTTTTCCTCTTTTCTGAACTCGGCTGTTGATTCTTCAGGCCGGAAAGCAGTCATACAATGAACTGTAGTATCTTTCAGGAGAGATGGGAAAAAGCAGTAAGGGATGACACTTGCTGGAACGATCCATATCCACAGACCACAAACAGAAGCAGGGCCTTCTAGCAACTATACAGAATTGTTTTCCATAATGTATGTATATTGTAATTTATTCTTTTGCATTAATGTCAATTTTTGAGTGAACTCTCTCTCTCTTTCTGTTTCTCTCTCTGTCTCTCATTAGAAAAAGTGCGAGAGTGAGAGACGTAGTTGCAGTAGCTTAGCCTGTTTGAGACTCCCTCAAGCACCGAAATCTTTCACTTGGTGGCGTTTGATAGCCGTGAAAAAAGTTTCTAGGTGGGCTTTCTGAAAAGAATTTTTACAAAAAAAGGCATAATTAAATTTGTCAACTGAAATTAGATTCTTGGTTGTTTGAGTCGGTATTTTGATTTCAATAGAATGCTGGCAGTTAAATTGATGGAAACAGGATGACATTGATCTGTGCAAGTAAGTGTAGCTAATTTGCAACTGTCATTATTTGGGAACTACTAATTGCACCTTTTTAGGATGATGAAGCTTCTTAAGTTGTTACTATTTTTTTGTTGGTATTTCTAACGATCTTTATTTTTTTATTTTTTACATTTTTCCAAAAAGAAAATCAAAATTTTGAGCATTCCAATTATAAAGGGACTTCCGTTGAATTTAATTTACACTTTTATTGAGTCGTTTTGAAAATATTAATTTGACTCCAACAATGAACTTGAGAGCCTAACTACAAGTTTCCAAAAAAAAAAATGCACAAATTAAATTTTATGGACCTCATGTGTATATAGTCCTAAAATTTTTAACTCTATAGCTGCCAACCAGATGGATGCCCGCGTTGAATTTTTGTTTTTGTTTTTTTTTCTCCTAACACCATCTTTACCTTTCAAAATACCTTTCAAAGGAGGAAGAAAAAGGAGGAAAACAAATTAGTTTACATAAACAATACTCTTGTCTCCTTTGAGAGATATTATCAAGTTCTTGAAAAAAAAAAAAAAACTTCTTGGCTTATATGGTTGCAATTTAATCTCTACTGTCTTTTCTCATTGAAATCAGTAGCCAACTCACTGGAATCAATAGCCGAAATGATCCTTATTATTAACAACATGCGTGCAATATAAGTAGGAGGATTAATGGATGAATGTTTAATTTTTCCGTAGAGTAACATTAACAAAAATGTGATCATACCATACCAAAAAAAAAATACTTTTGTTTTTACACGCTTCAGGGAGGAACTGTACAACAGAAGTTCCTTCGCTGGGTTGAAGAGGTTGGAGTCACTTGAAGGGAAGCTGGCTTCGTTCAAAATGAGAAAGTCGCTTCTCAAATGATGTAGTTCGCTTCATGAACGGTTTTTTAATATTTTTTCCTTCATTTATCTTCATTTTTTTCGATGTGTTCTGTATTTTTCTTCAGTTGTACATATGTGATTATGTTATTACAAGTATACGCTTACTTATTCATTAACATTTATCTTACTTTCTGCTCATTTTCATGCATAATAACTTAATTCAAAATATGAAAAACTTTCGCACAATTCTTACACAATTATCAATATCCAAATTATTACTAAATTATTAATTTATAAAATAACTATATTAGTGCTGTTACTCTTTGTTACAGCAAAGTCATTAAGTGAAGCTTAAGGTTAGGTATATTTTTAAGTTATCAATTAAATTTCCAAAACATAATATTCCGGGTCTTTATTTATTATCCAATGAAAAACCTTACGTTTGTTTTTAACAATATCAGAAAGTTAGATGTATTCTTCGTTATCGTCAATTAAAAACCATCTGCATAACAAGGTCTTTGGAGAGGTGCCTCTGAGATACATCTTTGCATGATTAAAAACCAATTAACAAACATGATCTATGGGGTTGGATACATCTATAGTCAACGATTTAAGGGATTGAAATCACAAGTTCTTATCAAAACGAGTGGGATTTAAGTGATTCTCTTAGTTACGCATGTCTAATTGAATGTGCTAAACTTGTTGCCACATCTATATTGAATGATTTAGTGGATTGAAATCACAAGATTAAAAGAAAATGAATGAGATTCAAGTGATTTGTTGCTCACTTATATTTAATCTAATGTGTCTCACTTGTTATTACATCTATAATGAATGATTTAAATGATTGAAATCACAAGTTTGTATGAAAATGAATGTTATTCATCTCATTCATACGATCAGCTTTTGAGTGGCCAAAACCATGTGCATAACAAGGTCTTTCACTGATTCATTTGCTTCTAGTCTACATTTTATGTCATCTTTAACTATGATTACAGGCGCAGAGGAATATGCTGAACAAAAGGCCTATAAAACTCAGCTAGAAGACATTAAATTAACATGCTTTTTGGTGCACTAAGACGCTTTGATATTTCTAATTTTGTATTTTGTCAACAAAAACGTACTTCCCTCTTTATGAGTTGGAAGAATGCAATTCAATAAATTTCACAGAAAATTTGCAGGAGAAATCTTATATTCACGTAACTAATTGTATGATGACCTCAGTATTCCGAGCTAAAACCAGAACTAACTCATAAAAAGTCTAAAAACAAACGCTTTCGCAAATACGTAAACCCACTGACAGAAGTTTAAGCTAAAAAGAAAGAACACTCTAAACTTCCTTGAGTCTTTCGATGAGAGCATCCAAAGACTTCTTCTTGGGATTTTGCTTGGTAGCTCTTGCACCAAAAGTGCTGAAGCACCTTTCCGATGGATCTCTCAACTTCTCCGATATAGTCACCACCTTCCGGTAATCCAGCGCCCCTTAGTGCTTCTCTCTTATAACCGGATTCAGGAAGTTCTCAGGGTGACTATTATCCAGCATATTCACCAATTGCCTTGCCTCCATTGACGACTCCTTCGAAGACGGACCAGAAGAAGAAGGCGAAGTAGACTGTACAGAGCTGTCGGCACCATTCTCCTCCCCCACCCCTCATGAGCTGCCTATCGTGGGTCTCTGCAAAAGATTCTAATATCTTGAGATCAGCATCTGATACGGCCTAGGAGCCCGCCGAGAAAATATTCCAATATCTTGAGATTCTGATACGGGCCAGCCTAGAAGCCCCCCAAGACACAATGCCGTCGATGCCGAGAGGCCACCCCGGCCAAGTGCCGAGGGAGTGGGGAGACTCGTCCCATACCACCCAAAGGCCGTGCGAAGCTAGTAGAAGAGACGGCCACTCCAGGAAGGAACCGTACTACCAGCATCCAACCTGCAGTCGCATTAAACCGCTTGACGCCATCTCCGGCAACAACAGCAACAATGCTGTCTGAGACATGCCTCAAAACGCCTCTCAGGATATTCATTAAGATGTCCGGAGAGACAAAAAAAACTTCTCTATCTGGATCTGTTAAATGTTGTCCCGTGCGTTATAAATGGAAAATAAAGAGCGTGAATTGCTCGGAATATATTTGTTTGCTTCCGCACCTCCATTTGATACAGCGCTGCAGGCATCATTTCTCTTTCAATCTGGAGAAGAATGTCTCCACGCCACCTATCAAAACTTCAACACCAGAAAACTAGGAGAGGACTATGAAATTAACCTGAGATCGTTCACGGGAGTTGATTCTTTTCGCTCTGCACCGCTAGTTCTGTTCACTCTAATCATTTTAGGGATACTGTGTGAAAGAGCTCTCTCTTTTCTGGGAAGCAGCAGACGAGGGGCCTTAACCCCAGTACCAAATAAAGTAAAATAAAAAATCAAGAAAGCGACGAAATTAAAGAATATCGGTGCATGGACAAAATTGTTGCTACCCTTGTGCAGATAGTTATCCATCCTGCCCAAGTTGGTTCTTCTCCGTCCAAATGAAGCAACCCATGATCGATCACCTACAGTAAGAAGAGTGACAATTTTCGCAGAAAACGACACGTTTTTTCCATATATACGCTTATTACTCTGAAACAAGAACCTGCTTTGCAAAGTAGGCATCTTGGTAGTGAAATACTTCAGAAAAAATCGAAATCCGCGTTTGACACCAAATCTAGTTGAAGTAAAAAGAAAGAAAATAAGAAAATATTCGAACAATAGAACTCGGTTCAAATGAAATTAGCCACAAATTTCTGACTCCACCACTGTGCACATTTGATGGCCAAGAGAAGTTACTTGAAGGGCTTTTATCTACCCCTTCTTTCCAATTTGAAAGAAATGAATATTGAGCTCTTCTATCTGGATCTGTTGATGTATTGGGAGGGGGGGCTCGCCTAGGCCATGGCCCCACCCAACTAAGTGAAAAAAAAAATTACATTAACAAAATTGAAAATTTTTAGTTACATAATATAATTTTTGAATTCGAGTTTAGTTTGGCCCTACTCGGATAAGTTCATTGGACCGTTTGGCCCACTCCTAAAAAAAATCCTCGTTCTGCCCTTGCGTGCAGTTGTTTGTTTATACATTTCAGTTTTCCTTACATAAGAGGAATCCAGTCATTTTATGTATGTAATATAGAGGAAATTGGAACATGCATAGTGCTACTCTAAGTCACCAAAACTCTTCTATTTTACTGTTGCACTTGAGTCGCATCGAGTTGGGTGCGCACCGAACATGGGTGCAGCTCCGACTCATACCTGAGCCCAATTATAATGTCATATTTAATATATGTTGTTATGATATTTTTCTATGGGATAAATTATTTGTGTGTTATATACATTAATAACTAAATTGTAATAATAATATATACATGTTTGTTTTGTTATATATATAATAAAATAATAATAATAATAATAAAATACCTTCACTGCATCTAAATTTTTTGAAATGTGCCGCTCCGACACCCGCACCAACACCGGACTCTGGTGACATTGGTGCTACTCTTGTATTTGTGGTTTTGTACGCCATATGTTAATGTAAGTATGGTTAATGATGAACATACCTGTTAGGGAAAAAAAAATATAAAGACAAAAAAAGAAAATTAAAAAAAAAAGTGAAAAAGACTAAACAAAATATTTTTTAAATAATTACCAAAATATTTTCTTCTCTTTTAACATGTATTTGAATCTGCCATCGACTCAAATGACCCAAATTGTTTTGCTATCAATTCAGTTCAGATCGGCCAATTCATAAAGATTAAATATTGGTTTGGAAAATAAAACTAAAATGATTGAGGTTCTTGAAATATTATATCGGATCAGGAGGTCAATTGCAAGAAACTCCAGAAAGAGAATTTGTATTTCAGGAAACGACCTCCTAAGTTCATTCTTAGGGCTTCCACAGTCTGTCTCCCTGTGTCCGTAGATCTCTCGCTCAAATGGTAATTGCCGCCATTAGTAGTTCAAGAAAGAGGATGCTGAAAGGAAGAGGACGACGAGAAGATCAAGAAGATGAAATACAGGTAGAGGTAGAGGGAGCAGAAGCAGCGGCGAGTGCTGCTCCGCCGCAACCATCATCTGCGCAGGAATACGCGGTCACCTTTTGGATGGGCGTGGTGTTCTTGATCTTAGGATTGATGCTGCTGATCTTGTTCTTCGTTCTCAGGCTTCTCTACAATCTCCACTTCTACCGACTCGCCTTGCTTGCTTCATTGGTCATCTTCTTCGGCTTGTTCGCGTGCATAGCATCCTACTGGTTTGGTCGACGCCTAGTTTCGCCCGTCCAAGATCATCTCGAGTTAGAACTCCAAGTTCAGCTCGAGTCAGAACACCGCTGGAACGTTGTTAATTCTAGCCTTTTACGTCAAGACGAAGGGAAATTCATTTACTGTTCTGAATGACATACTGTAATACCCTCAAGTTTTGCCTCGTGTATGCTCTTATCCATCTGCATATCACAGAGATCATGATAGTGATCCTTGTTTTTTCTTTCTGTTCTGTATATGGATTCTTGAGATCCCAAGTCGATGATAGGATGGGAGACTCCTTGATACTTTTCTCTGCATTTTCTTGATGAGTGTGATTTCTTGTTCATTCCCATCTCTTGTTATTTTGATAAGAAATTCTTTTCTTTTTTTTCCCCCCTTTTGGGTGATTGTAAATGCATTGAAGATTTGGCAATGGATGCATGTGCGTTTAGTTTCATGTTATGAAAAGGACTTACCAATATGGTGAACATCCTTCTTTATATCTATTGGGATATGCTTAAGATATTATATATGAACTTCAGCTCTTGCTCGATGAAGAATTGATTCAGAAGATGGTCTTTTTTGGTAAATGAAATTGTGAAACAACGCTCATATGCAACTGATAGTAATTTATGGTTTTTCTGCGTCTTCAATTTGGAAGTTGAATGCCCATTTGCTTAGTGTAAAAGCAATGTTTCCGTCTTTCATATTCCCGTGTGTTTGGACTTCTGCAGAATCTAATATCATCGCTACCGAACCTTCACTTGCTTCCTTCAGTCTTATCTCTTAGCCGGCGAAAATTCATTTTGTTACCTGCCATTTTGTTAATATTAGCAGAATTTGCTTTCTTCTTCTTCTTCTTCTTCTTCTTCTTCTTCTTCTTCTTCTTCTTCTTCTTCTTCTTCTTCTTCTTCTTTTCATCCTTACCAGATTTCATCAATCGGCCTTTCTTTCAATGTTTCCTACTTTTTCTGCAGCCATTACTACCATGATACCATCAGTCGTCCGTTTCCATTGCTAGATAGCATACCCTTCTTCTTCTTCTTCTTCTTCTTCTTCTTCTTCTTCTTCTTAATTGAAATATTCTCGAACTCTGCAGCAGAGGACAACGAAGCTCCAAAAACTATAGCAGATAGCATTGCTGTTTTCAATCTTAGTTTTGATCCACCAAAAGCACACAAATTGGATCCGAAAGACTAAGGGGTGTATCTTGAATGTGAAAATTTCTGTATTGTCTAGGCCGCATCGAAACCCACAAGAAAATTTCTGTATTAGAGATTAAAGAAACAATACTATTGTTTTCAATTTTCATACACCGATCGAATGGTTGGCCAGGTCAGTAAGATCAACATGTCATTCATGCAAGAAGGAAAAGAAGAACATGAGGCGTCACCACATTCATTGGCCGAAGGATCAGAAATTATGTTGCTAACTGGTTGATTTAATATCTTTTAATAATTTTTTAAAAAGTATGCACGTCTCTTAAGTTTTAGAAATTTAGGGCAAGTAATGAATCGTAATTTTTCTATATATGTGGCCATAGCGGCTGAAAGTTTGCCGCTTTGAAACTTTTCATTTGGCTTGCCTCATGAATTAATCAAATCAATACAAAAGTACCAAACTCTGGAACATATGACTCATACACATTATATCGTTAAAATTTTATACAAGTGCATGATAATGCACCATTTTTGCAAACAAGAAAATGGATTGATTGCAATAGAGACACAAAATTAGTTTAATATGTATGTTAATGTTTTGATATATTTGATTGGTATGGCCGACCAGGCTAGCTGGGTTCCATGGCTTAGCCTGGACTGCCACCAAGGTGCGTGAATTGACGTGGTTTTCGCTGCGTGTGTAGACAATAAGCTACACGAAACTATTGGCACAGTCCGTTCGTTGCTTGTGTTGTATGTCCTTCAAAATTTCAAATAAAAATCTGGTAGAATCTCATATACGGCTCAATTCCAGTTTATTTTAATGTTTAATCCTAGCTTAAAAGCTCTAATTCATCATCAATTGAGTGTTTAGGCTCTTAAACCATTATTAACTAAACTTAATCATGATAAGCATAATTAAATTTTGTCTATGCAACTACTAATCTACCCATGGCCATTGTTGGTATTACAAGTTTGTCACTGACCAAAATGCCCAAGTCTTATTGGGCCTTGGACCGTTTCGGCCTCCCATTTTAATTGTGAGTTTCGTAATGATCAAAACACGAGCTAGATTAGGTCTATATGTAGTGTTAGTTTCAAATTATTAACAATACTCACACAGTAGCATAACAACGTTCGGAAAAATAAGGTCAAAATTGTAATTCACAATATGTGAAGCTGCATGTTTCAAAATGATAAACTAGTCGAGTTCAAGTTTCAGGAATTCGACTCGTTTATATTTAACTTGACCCGCAAACCCGTATTCCATATAATACTGCCAAAACCGGTTCACCAGTTTTTACTTTTACGGTAAAAACAAATTTTCACAAGTTACACTAGTTAAACGCTTACACAAGTTAAACGAAGCACACGAGTTAAACAAGTTAATGCTTAGATGAGTTAACGTCTAAACTAGTTAAATGGGTTAAACGAGTTGAGTTCGAGTTAGATTTTGTATACTCCAGTCGAGCTCTAGCTTGCTATAAGGAGCACGACTCGGGTTCGTGCCGAGTTCAAGCTTGAGTTTTTTGAGTTGAGTCGAACCCAAGCTCGGCTAGCTCAAGCTCCACTAGGTTTGTGTGCAGCTCAAGCTTGACTGATTTGGATTCATATCTGGATAAAGATTTTGGATCTTCAAATTTGGGACCTTGATCTAGATTCAAACTGCATCCAGTAAAGGTTTAGATTTCATATTCGGATATGGATATGGGTCTGATCGAGGGGAGGGTCTGGTTCTGGGTCCAAAAAGTGGGAGTTAGGATAATGTTAATTATTGTTAAGTACCCAAAAAGGTTGAAATTGGATCTGCCAATGAGAATGGATCAATTAAGGCCCGAAAATTTTGAAAAAAGCGAAAATTATCCTGCAAGTTTCAAACATAGGGAGCAAATTCTACAGTCCAAGAAATTTGAGAAATTTTATGGGATCTTCTTATGGGGACGTCTGAATGCTAAAATACCTTTAACTCACATTGAAAAAAAAATTGTAAAAACAAAAAATGAAATTAAAAAATAAAAAAACAATAAAGGACATTTATTTTTAATAAATTATCTTAAATACGCTGTTATGATAAGATCCGGCTTCAGCACACTACTCGTATGAGACTAAATACCGATATGAACTCCGATTCCTTTGGGCTTCTAGTGGAGTTCCCATCCGATACGTTTCCGCTGGAAAGTGGAAACCTTTCTCGAGAGTGCAGACGTGGCAAGTTGTCCTCCTTTGCCTTAATTTAGAAGTACGTCAGCAATTCGCCGGATTCATTTATCCAGGAGGGGCCATTTCACAACGATTAACGCCCGCCTCTTCTCCTTCACGTTCGTTTTCCTTCACACATCCGACCACCCCCACAGAGAGAGAGAGAGAGAGAGAGAGAATGAACTCGTTCTCGCTCTCTTCTTGCCGCCCTCTCATAGCCTGTGATTCCAGCCGTTTGATCGGAAGACGCGATTCGGTTCTTTCTGGCCCGTGTTCCGCAGGTAGAATCGAAATTTCAACGCCGAATGTCCGGCGTCCGTGGAGAATCCTGGCGGTTGGCGAGGTCGCCGAAGCGGCGTCCGATCCCGTGAGGGCGGAGATCACATGGCAGATTGTCGTCGGAGCCCTAGGTAGTCCATTTTGTGGCAGCTTATAGCTTGATGGATTTTTTTTATTTCCGCGTTAGTCCTTAATTCATTTTCATTTAGCAGTGGAACGATTAAGTTTTCCTCCCACCGTAAAGCGGTTTTTCTACTAGTGGGCTTTTTAATCTGTTAATTCTTTCCCCCTCTTTTTTCTTGGGAAAGATCAAAGAAGGTCGTTTGCTTTCTGTTGAATCGGAACTAAGGGCTTTTCTTTGGTTTCTGGTGCAGCTGGTGTCACGCCTTTTGTGGTCGCGGGCGTTGAGTTCAGCAAGCGAATTGTAAGTTCTATCCTGTTCAATTGTGAACCATAACTGAAGGCAATTTGATCTGGATTACAATTTCAAAACAAAGGGTTTACAAAGGAAGCCATTGCAAGTATGAGATCTTATGATGATCTATTGATGTCTTGAAGACAGAGGTGAAATGTACATAACAAAGAGCATCCCGTTAAAATGAATGTTCTAGCGAAAACTTCGGAACTTCTACAACCATCTCGTGATATGAATGTCTCAGCAAAAATCTGATATACAGGATCTTGGGCCATATCGTATGGGGGTTGATAGCAAGTGTCGAGACACCGTGGTTTTTCTGAAGTGGTTTGTGTAGCATAATAACTCCTTATGTTAGCTATACTATATAGTGAATTTTTCCATGTCAGAGAACCTTATAAATAATTGCATGTGTTTACTATGTTCACACTTTGCATGTGGCGAATATGTTCTCGCTTGTGAAGATGGGACCCATAATGTTACAATGAAGCTCTACTCAGTTGAGTAGAACCTTTTGGACATTTCGTACTAAAGAATAGTCTTCATTCTCCTGTAGATTGCACAAAGAAGATGTAGCGTTTGTGGAGGCTCGGGACTTGTTCTAAGAGAGAAGAATTATCTCCGGTGTCCTGGTTGCGGTACAGTTGACCCTCATTTGCCACAGATGATTCTTATTTCTTCCAGTTAGCACCTGAGTATATCGGGGTCTCCGTTTTTTGTTTGTTGATTCTTGGGTCACTGCATTACTGGTTGAAGAATGACATGCTTGACTCAATGGGGTCATCAAGGGTGAATTTATTTTCGGTGCTTCAGTCTGAATATTTGGCGTACAGAAAATATACCAGGTACTTGTAGGGCCATGAGACCTTTGCAAGCCTGGATGTAGTAGACCCATCTTCAGTTTCGCCATGTCGCCTAAGTTAGCTGTGCCTAAGATGATTTGTTAAAGTTTGTCCTGCCAGCTTACGACCTTTCTTTTTCACTACTGTAGGTGGATTTCTCCCTTGGCAATCATGGAGAAGGTTCTTCTCTGGTTGAGGTTTTGTCAACAGTAAGGTTCGTGCTGTAGCAAGTTCAGAAACGTACTGCGGTTAACGCTTGTATTCCGTTACCCAAGCATGAATAGGGATGGAGTCTGCTGTGTAAGAAGCAGGACTAGGGAGAAAATTGGGGACAAAAAAAGATAGGTGACAGGAGTTGGTTGTGGTTTAATCTCTACAGTTGGAGCCGTATCAGTGGGCGAATTCGTGCTCATTACAAGTGCACCTGCCTCATGTTAATTGTAGAATAACATGATATGTGATATACAAAGAAATTCCTTGCATTTGTTTCTTCTTCTTCTACTACTACTACTGTACAACTCTCTCTCTCTCTCTCTCTCTCTCTCTCTCTCTCTCTCTCTCTCTCTGTGCATCGAGGGCCCGAGGCACGTGTACCCATATAGAGCAGCAAATTAAAAGATACTTTAGATGTTATGTGAAATTGTATGAAGTATGAGAACGTATAGAGGCTGTTTGTGTAGAGATAACGATCATGAAGCAAGCACTAACCATCGGAATATATAAATGGCCTTCAAAGTGAGAAACATGAAATTGTTTTTGTGAATATATCAATAATCCATCAGGAAGAGATGTCAGGCAGAGACGCATGATATGGCTCTCTCTCTCTCTCTCTCTCTCCAAGTAGTAAAATAGCAAACTGTAGGAATCTCGTTTCAATGGCATCCATCTGTGCCACTACTGCATGCATGAGCATAATCTTAGATGAATTTTCTCTGTGCTCAAGCACACATTTAATAAAACATGAATGTTTAATACTACTAAAATGCACCGCCATCTGTAACAAGTAGTGGAACATGTACTGCCAACAGAGAGAGACCATTACATAGACAGAATGAAGGATTGTTAAAGTAGATAGGGTCGTGTACTGCACAAAAGATGGACAAACGTGAAGACAGATGGACTATCAAAATTCAGATTTTTGTACAGGAGGTCATGCTAAAGACAATTAGAACACATGCTAAGTTCATATAGTACAGTAACCAAGGATACCTATGTGAGACCTAAATCTCCACGTACATCTGGGATCGGAGAAACAAAAGAAATATCCTCTAGAAATGGCACGGCAAGTGAAACTGAACAGAGATTCCAAGGTATCCCTGTTCGAAAAGTCGTGGAAAGGAGACCTACTCTTAGCACCAGGCACAAGAGGAAATTAAGGGTCTGTTCTTCCAGCCAAGGAACAAAGCCCCCTCTCTTTCTTCGAGTGAATAGTGCTCGCAGTAACTCTGTAGTAAATCTTTAATGGTGGAATTAACCAAGGAGCTCAGTGGGTATGGCTTAAACCCAGCCATCACGAAGCGTGACCGCCACTTATCAAAAAGCTCATGTCTTTCTACTCTTTCAGCACCCTCGCATGCAATTATATTCACGATCTCCCCTGCCAAGCAATGCTGCTCGACGCTGATACGATTCTTGTCATCTCTAGGCATAGTAACATCAATTGACTCGAACATGGCAGTGTAGTAACTTAGAGCTTCCATGAATCTGGGGAAGAAAGGTGCCGTGTTGACGTTGCATTCTTGCTCCACCAGAGTGACCACCTTTGGTGATAAACCTTTTACCAGTCGCAGAAGCCTGTCTCTGTGATTGGCTGTGCTTACACTCTCGTCCGGCATGTGGTGAAGTTGGAATGGGAAGTTCACAGCCAGGGCTTCATGTGGTTGTACTTTGAGCATGTCAACTTGAACATCGCAGCCAGATATGGCTGCACCATTGAACTCAAATGGCACATTACATGACTTGGCAATATATGATAGTCTCTGCCCGACTAACTGCAGACCTCCACCTCTGGCATAGGCTGATACTGCATCATCAATACCAGTGATGCGCACATGTGGCGGCCCACCTGGCCTAGCTGCGAGAGCCTGAATCAGGGAAATCCACTGGCTGCCCTGTGAAATTTGGAAATCAATGATATGCACCCTATCTTCACCTCTCAATGCATCAGCTATAGCACCATTTGCAGACAGGTAACCAAATTTGAAGTAGGGGCATACTTCGTATAGTTTATGCATATAAGTAAGAAGATCAGCACTGGTTGGTTCCTTGCATTTCAGGGACTTGTAGATGGAACTGCCGGATGATACCAGCTTTGCTTTTAATCCTTCCAACATATAAGCACTCACTCGTTCAATTGGTGTACCCGAAACTGATACCATCTGATTTAGTTCATTCATGAACCACTCTGCTAGTGTCAGGTTGTTCTCAGCTATAGCTTTTGCACAAGCAATCAGAACCTGCTTGACGCCACCGTTTCGGATCTCCAACATTTGCCTCCATGCCCCTGGTCCAAGCGTTACATGGTTCTGCAAGGAACCTACAAAATTGTCTCCACAGTCAGGGTCAGGGCCAAGCATTAGTTTTTCGATTTCTCTCAATCTACAACTCAAATCACTCTCCCCATCTGCCAAGCAGCCATGGCTCATGGTAGAACAGTAAGTGTTTTCAGGGGAATGATGCATATCAGGTGGGTAGGTCTGAGAATCCTGTTGAGAAACAGGGCTCCCAGTTAACGAAAAACTATGTGCTGATGATGACTTAATTGATTGTCCTACCATGCATGATGATGAGTCAAGAGTGCAGAATTTCTCTTGACAGACAAAATCAGGACCCTTTACTGCTTGGAATGAGCCAGAACAGAGAGATCTGGGAGAATCCTGAGGTTCGGTGTATAAAATGGTATCTTCCGCAGGTGACAGGTGGTACTGATAATAACTTTGTGAAATACCATGCACCACAGAAGGCTGAACTGATGGATAACTAGTTAGGTAGTTGTTACCAGAGCTCACGAAATAATGGCTGTTCATCTTGGAGAAACTGTTCTCTGATCTTTATTAAGACAACTTATATCTGGCCGTCAAGTCTGGATTGTACTGTGCAAGAGACCTCGAAAGCACTCAACACCCAGTTTGCAGAGCACCAATATAACCTTCACAGAAGTCCTGGTGGAATATCAGCCATGGATCTTGCAGATATAAGAATAACCATGCCCAGCGATCATGATGACAAACCCCATTGCTTTCATCTAAAAGTTTCCTTTTCTCACAAGCAGTGTTGCGGCCGCTTTACAATATCTGCAGTTACAGCAAGATTATGAGCTGCAACTCAAAATGGTTAAAATCATAAACTTCGCTATATTCAAGCACACCAATAGCACTATAGTAATTGGACAAAACCCATAAGGGTTGGTGCTTCCAAAATGCTAGAATTTTTAAAACTCACCAAGACATTATTCTCGCAACACAAGACGGAATGATTCAAAATTTCAAATGAGATGATACAAAGGTAAATGGTCATAGTATTCCAGATGGTTATAGTGATTATGCATTGGTTTCCGTGATGCCTATTTCCAAGGTAGTTTTCTCGCTGTCCTTGCACTTCATTTTCCATCGTCGATATAAAATGGTTGATAAAGATTGGCCACTGTGAAAAATTGAGGGTGGTACAAAAGGTGAAGACTTGCACGAGATTTACTTTGTTATTGGCATCTTTTACCAATTGAAAAATCAGTAAAGCATAAATTCATATTCAGAAAGAAATTCGTGTGCGAGTGACAGTATTTTATCATACATGGACTCTAAGTCTGACTTACAAGGATTCGGATGAAAAAAAGAATACTATACGCAGAAAATAGTATGATCATGGAAAAGTATATTTGTTTGAGAAGCAGAATTTTGAAAAGACAAACCTTTAACAATCGAAAAGGGGTTCAAAACTTCAAAAGTTTTGAATTTCTACAGAGGTATGTGCTAAAGAAACTGAAAAAACTACTTTCCACAAAAAATTCAGCCATATAGCAGGACATTTACCAATACAACCAGAAAATACTTTAAACCAAGAGAAAACCCAAAAAAAAGGCAGACATGGCCGCAAAAGATGAATTTGACAAAAAAAATCACAAACATAGAATTCCGAGCAGGCGGATGTAAACACATGGAAGGAAATTAAATTATCTAAAACGCCAGTTTTGAAGAATACCGATATTCCATTGAGCTTCGCAAAAAAAATCAGAGACCAGTATAAGCGCATTCAATCATTAAGGAAAACAGTCGAATGATTCTGTTGATGCAGTCTAGCAAGATCCGAGACTAGCAACATGAACCAAATATCCTACCAAAGCCAAGAAGCTTTCTCCAAATAAACTTTTTCCGTTCCACTTTGACGCCCCTGTGGATCTCCTACCATAACCTCTCTCTCTCTCTCTCTCTCTCTCTCTCTCTCTCTCTCTCTCTCTCTCTCTCTCTCTCTCCAAAAGCAAAATTGAGCAAAAGGAAGAGAATCAGGTTGCAGACCTTGACGAAAGAAGCGACTTGAATTCTGAGGCGGAAAGGAGAGGGATAGACGACGGCGGTGCTCCAAGGGACGGCTGAAGTGAATGGTGCACAGGAGACTCAGGAACAGAGTGACCGAGAAGCTCCTTATAAGGCACAGAGCTAAACACAAAATGCTTCAGAGGACTGAAGACAGGCGGAAGCTGCACGATGCTAGCACATGAGAGGGAGACGGAGAGAGGAAGCGACCACCATTAATGCTCCGAGTAACAAGTTAAACTCGTGCCGAAGAAGCGCCGTCGGTAACAGGAAACTGCTCTACAGATTCCCCCCCTCGAACCCGCGGTTTTGGCCTCCTCCCCGCCAAGGGTCCCATCAATCTCATTTCCGCCATTCCTTCTTGTCCTTCCAAGTTTCAGTCAACACGACTCGATGTCGGGAAAAAATCGTCAAAAGTTGAAAAATTCTAGACCGTATAAATTGTCTCCGATCGGGCCGGGATCCGCCGATACGTTTGGTATCAGTTCGTCCTCTGCGAGCGATACGCGTCGATTTCCTAAAACCTATTTCTAGTAAAAATTTAAGTTAATTATTTCAAAAATAATAGGAACACATATTTTTTTTCAAAATAAAAGTCCGATTCCTTAAATTTCTTTCTTCTTTACATAGACCCAGTGATAAACTTTTCAAAAACATGTCCTTTATAGTTTTATTGAAAAAGAAATTTTGTAAAAAGGATGTAAATGGGTCAGATATAGTCGGTTATGAAATTTATGTATTCAGATTTAACAAAAAATTTAAATCCAAGTAGTGATCAAATTCAATATACAATTTCATTATCAAATTTGATATTGAGCGAAAATCTGAATTGAAATTTAATATATAATTTCTTCACCAAATTTGAATTCAAATTCAATATATAATTTCATCAATAAAGTTGGTGTCCAGCTGAAATCCGAAGAAGATATAAATATATCAAAGCTTTATCAAATCTGGATCCTGTTTGAAGAAAATCAAGATCGAGTTCGAGACAAAACTTGAATCCAAAATCTGATCAGTCGCTCAACCCAACTTAGTATTGTCACCATATTGACCATTAAAATTTATGAACTTATTTTAGCATTTTTAATTTTAGAAAGTTAAAATTATAATTAAAAATAGTTAAAAAAAAAAGGAAGAATATCTTAGTTTGGACCAATATGATTTAGAAAATGAGCCGGCCCTTACCGATACGATAGCAAGACCGAGACGAGGCAAGCAGTGATGAAAAGTGAACTGAGGAGGGCATTTCTGTAAACGAAGAAAATCTTCGATTCAAAGGAGTGGGAGTCAATTTCTCAAACGTTCACCGTGGCAGCTTCCACGTGCTCGCACCAGAAAATTATTTGATAGGGGCTCCATTTCCCCTATAATTCTTTATACACGCTTCCGACTTTTAGTTTTTACCATTACGCGTCACTTTTGCTTACGACTTCCAAGGGGGTGTTTCGACGAAAACCAAAAACCCAAAGTTAAGTTTTTCAAATGAAATTGATTTTTATCATTAAACTAAGTTTTTCACTTACCATCCAAAGTAAGTGTTCAAATTAAATTATTGAAACTAACTTAAAATTATGAATTACCATTATAAAAACTAAGTGGATTAGATTATTGTCCCTCTCTCTTCCCTCATCTCTCTCTCTCTAAAATTCTCTATAATCTATCATGAAAGTGTCATTAAGAAGAATCAATTTCATTGTAATAAAATAAAAATTAATGCGCCAACAGTCACTTCCTCTTTAGAGAACGACTAATTTAAAAATATATATCTCTGAGGGCTTTATGACGTCAAAGGTGGAGGACCAACTCTACTTTTCTTTGCTTTTTAGTGGTTGCGGTGCCCACACGGTTCCGAAGGGTCAGAGAATCTTTTCTTTTTTCTTATTTATAAAACAAAAAAAAGACAAAAAAGAGGACAAAACATTTAAAAATAGTAGGATTTCGTTGACTCACCCTCCCCTCAATTGATATTTCATTTCACCTGATACATGTTCTGAAAATTCAATGCAATGCTTAATTTTAAGAAAAAGAGAAGTTTTGTCTGGATGCTTCATTTTATTGTGCCAAGTCAAAGAAAAAGGGTAGCTTGTTGGGATTTCTCCATGAACATATTAAGCTGGGTTTGTGGTTGGATTAGATTTCATGAAAAGAGATGTCAGATCCGACATGCCAAAATTTTTAGAGAACAACTTATGTGTTATTTTTCACCGTCACAAGTGAAATACCCCAACTCAATTAACTTGCTCCATAAACCTTGATACTACAAGCAATTCGGGCTCAAGACCAAATAATTCAATCAGAGTAGTCGCTAAACTATACGACTTAGTACGTCCTGCAACAACGAGAGCTACAGAAAACACAGCAGCATTACCACTGAAAAACATAGTTGCAATCTTGCTTGTATGTAATGTTTCGCGTAAACATTGAGGAGGGCAGGGGCAGAGCCAAGGGGGCGGCTGCATGGGCCTTGGCCCCACCTCGAAAAATAAAAAATTACATGTAAAAATTTTAAAAAATTTCACTTGTTCAATATAAAAATGTTGAAAAATGATATTTTTTTACCTCAATCAATACTTAGAAAAATTTTAATTCGGCCCCTGATGAAAAAATTTCTAATTTCATCCCTAGAAGAGGGAGAACACTAAGATGAAATACACCCGCTAATATTCCCAAGGTGCCCTATCATGATCAGCACAAATTTGAACTCAAATTCCAAATTGGATTTAGAGAGAGGTTCAAAATAATGGGAAAGCCTATTCCAAATAAAATCCATGTCTAAGAAGTGAACACTTGAGAATAAACCAGCTGCCTTTTGAATTATGAGCAAAAGTAGGCCCTTAAATGAAAAACCTTCCTTTCAAATAGAAACACATACTGATCAAGGATAAGTACAAGACCACCACATGATGTATTCAATTATTTATAAGTAGAAACTTTAGTGGATCTGATGCTTTATATTTAAGATAAGAAGGAAGAATGACCGAGCTTTTCCACCGTGTTATTAAAGGCAAAGGGGTGACTGGGCACATGACTTCATGTGCCACTATTTAAGAAACTTTGTCGCTTGCTTGACAAGGACTCGAACCATTGACTAGTGCCGCTCAAGAAGAGGATCGAAGTTTTCATCCTTTTTCATCTCCTTTAAACACCACAAGACCTACTTTTGGCATCTCAGTGTGACTTGAACTACCGACTAGCCTCCTACCAACTGTAGGACTAACCATGCTACCAATACATGTTTAGAGCTTTGGACAACTTAAAATATATGATAACTCAGTTGCAGAGATGCTGACTAGTGTAGGCTACTGTCCACACTAATGTCCGGCCGTCCGGCCGTGTTTGATGTCCATACTAGACCTATGCCAGTGTCACGCCGGCACCTATTTCATTAATTTCAAGACTTATCGGTGCCCTTCGGCTAAAATTTTTTAGCTTTATGGTGAAAACTGACAAATATACGCAACGGATGCTGTTGTTAAGGAAGGGTAAATTTGATGAGACTATGGACCGATAAACGGTGGCGGCAGCAGAGGCTATTGTCCACACTAGTGTCCGGCCGTGTTTGATGTCCATACTAGACCTATGCCAGTGTCACGCCGGCACCTATTTCATTAATCCGGAGACTTATCGGTGCCCTTTGGCTAAAATTTTCTAGCTCTCTGCGAGGGTCAACACGCTATTTTTGTATTTTTAAATATTTTTATACCATTTTTTTTGTCTATCCATATCTAATTTAATTTAATTGTCAACCGAGCGATTTGCTTTAAATAAATTGGCTTGGACTCGTTTGCAATCCTACCTGCCGATGGTTGGGTACTTTCAACATTGATTCACAGCCTTTGGCCTGTTTAAATGCTTTTCTAAATATATATAATGTGAACTGAAAACAGCCGACTATCTTTACGGCCGGGTGGTTGTCCTTTTTTTCTTTTTTTGCAAGTGTCATGTTTAATGCATGTTTTGCAACGGTTTTTAATAATACTAAAATTAGAAGCCATCCACTACACAGGTAGCCTGCTATTTTCAATTTATATATATATATATACACACGATGTAGTTGGATAAGGATTAAAGTTCACTGTTATAAAATAAATGTAAACAATGTTAGCAGTGGTTTATAATGGTTTTAACAAAGTTTATGGTACTTTTAGTTATTAGTTATTTGATAATAAGTAGCATTTTTCCATAAAATGATTTTTTTAATTTTCAGTCATTTGACAGTATTTGGCAACTGGTATATTTGATTCTTCTTTATATAAAGGAAAGCAATTGACAACCTTAATGAGACTGCATTCATGTGCATATATATATATATATATATATATATATATATATATATATATATATATATATATATATATATATATATATATATATATATATATATAGTCAAATGACTGATGACTCTAGTCATCTAAAATCAGTCAGCCATCCAACTAAACAGAGGAAAACAAATAGAAAAAAACATAAATTGATAATATAAGACAAAAAAATACCCATCACATGTTTTTTTTTCAACTACCCATTATATTAGACCAAACATTAAATGGTTGTATGGATCGGAAAAAGTAAAGTCTCCATTATATATATATATATATATATATATATATATATATATATATATATATATATATATATATATATATATATATATATATATATATATATATATATATAAAAGAATGAAATAGTTTTTTTTTTATCTTTTCCTCCTACCAATTTTGGACCTTTTAAGAAACCTTTGTTCCTTTTTATTGTTTCGGACCTACTTCTCCCATCTTCTTTGAATTTGTAAGAGTGTTTGAAAATTATTCTCAATTGTGCCCGACTTGTCCTTGCAAATTCTTCTCCACTGTTTTGTCCTTTTATACAAAGACAAAACCTTGTTGTGCTCTGATATTTTTTATCATCTACCATTTATTCTATATATGTGTAATAAATGTTTTAAGATGTTTTGGGTCGATAATGGTGAGAAAAGTTGCTAACAAAAGTTGAGAAAACAAAAGATTTTGGGTGAGCGAGAGGTATTATCTCCACGCCCGGAAAAGGTCCGAAGGTCCCCTTAGAGTTTGATGGAGAAAACAAAAGATTAGAAATGTGAAAGGAAACGTCAAAAATGGGACTGATGTGTGTAAATTACACCATTTTTAAGGACTTTTTTCAATTCTTTCATCTTTTTTTTAAATTTTAAATATGAGGACATAGTTTCAAACAAGTCGAAGATTTGAAATATGAGGTTTTGAGATCGGCCATTTACTAAAACCATAGACTTAAAAATTTAGATCTCAGATTTGAAACCGAGGCCATCAAAGGCTTAATAATAATCATGGATTTCAGTTTGGATGTCTAAAATAACCTGTGACCAATCGTGCTTTCTACTTGAGGGCCTATTCACTGGCCAACCTTGTCTAATGTAATTTTGTTTGGAGTTCAGGAAACTAAACGGTTTTGATTTGGTCCTCGATCTGCACTTTACCGAATTCAATCTAATCCTATGTAATCAGATCCAGATTTGTTAATAGATTCAGATCCTATTTTTAAAATTGGATTTGGATCTGACAAGCGTAAGTTATATCCAAATACGAGTTTTGTCTTAATCATATCCGTTTTTTTTTTATATTCACATATTTGGATTCAAATTCGGATTTAAATAAATAAAGCAAAGTCATGTCTGAATCTGAAATCCAATTTCACAATCCGTATCCGATATTTATATTCATATCCGAATATGAATTTTGAACCGAATTTTTTCAATTTTGAAAATGCAAGAGCATTAAATTTAGAATATTTGTCTAAAAATAAATCCTATCCAAATCTGTATCGAATCTGATCAGATGTCATTTTTTAAATCCGAATCTGATCTGGTTTTTTGGTCGGATATTAAATTTTTTTTCATATCTGATTTGTTGGGATCGGTTCAGTCGGATTTTGGATTCAAATCGGATGTATTGACATCGCTATGCATAGGGAATCCAAATCTGCTTAGTAATACGATCTGAACTTCATTTACCAGATCCAAATAAATGGTACCAAAGTCAATTCGGTAATCTAGAGGAAGAAAATCAATAGATGGGCCTTTCAGGGCTGCTTCGAGACGTGAGTAGGGAGCAATACACCTATCAACTAAAGTATCATGTATCTGCCGTTTGCGACCAAAACCTACTAACATATTATAATCACATGAACCAAAAATCTTTGCTATTAATCATTTGTGTGAAACACTTCTGACCTTTACTTTGCAAAGATTTTAAAAGATTAACGGGAAACAGAGTTCGCCTCATTAGCTCCATATATTTTATTAAACCAAGTATTATCTGCAGATTGTACATCATTAATATCAGATTCAGAAATCCTTTTCCTGGCAGTCTGCAGATTCATGGGTTCAGTTTGAAACCCTCTTGCCAACTTGGGAAATAGCTTGGGTTGAATAATTTAGTGCAACGACGAGAACAAAAATGTAAGACCTACCAACATTCAAGAGGCGTTCATGCTTTATTCTTAACTACCAGAAATAAATGAAGTCCCAACCAAAATCCTGATATTTCTTATGTGTGATAATTGAAACATGATCGAGAATTTTAACGAAAGAAAAAAGGGAAGGATCGAACACGGTCGCTTTTGAAAGTTAAGTTCTCAGCAGCTTTGTTGATTTTTTCTTCATCAAACTCCAAATGGAAAATTAAGAATCAGCCCATTCGATGGTTTATGAAAAATGCAACCAACAGTCTGATAATATTCAAGAATATACAGCATCTGCTTTTGATTTCGAATCAAACACCTACCTGCACCGAGTCCGCCTTGTTAAAGTTGCACAGAAAACCTGCAAAAAGGGAAAGCATTCTGGGATTCGACTTGGGAAAGCATCAGTTCGGCTGAGAGAAGAGAAGCAAAAAATAGAAAACAGATTTCCCCATTAAAACCACAGCATGATTTTATATACGGGCCTTTTGAGCCCAAAAGCGCTGCTGCTAACAACAATTTTGTAGTCCAACAACATAAACTACAGCTTTCTGCGGAAGCTATATTACAACAAGAGATACATCATTTTTGCCTTTATTTTCCCTGGAAGAAAGAACTCTAGCAGAATCTGAGACTGTGGGGATCACCTCAGTAAGAAACCACGACAAAACTGGGTTATCTTGTGAACTGTTGAGCATGAGATGCATCCACTCCAGACCCCAACATAAATCTCCCAGTGCCACGATGGAAATTGTTCAACGATGACATCACATCGAAGTTGAAATTTTGGCCATCTTCTTCTTTTACTCTGTAATGATCAGGTCGGTTGCCCATAATTCCATTCCCATAAAAAGGTAAAATCCCAGCAGATTGAACTGGACAGTTGATCCCTGAACTGGGAGCATTGCCACCATGGACCTGTCTCAACATGCTGTCCGCTTCTGCTTGATTCTGCTTGTGAAGGGAACTGTTTTCAGCAGCTTGACTGATCCCCACACCCAGATCCAGACTAACTGCATCAGGTCCTCTAGAATAAGGCAATGCCCTGTTAACCTCAATCTGATTAGGTGGCATTAGCATAACAGGATTCAGAGACACCTGCATATTGGTATTCAGAGGACTGAGGTTTTGCACTGCCATTGGTGCAGATGTCTCACGGTTGGTGGAACTGGAAGTGGGTACATCATGATTATGTTTTCCCTCGTATGTTGTAATAACAGACTTTGGGTCATGCGAGGCTCTCTCCACATGCTTCCTAACAGGACATCCAGCATTTGTGCATTTGTAGTAACTCCTGCCAACAGTAAAGCATTAATGAAAAACAACAGCACTTCATTGGTTCTGCTTTGCTCTTACGGAAGTACGATGTCATAGTTCATCCAACTTCAAGACGACCAATTATGAATTAAATCTGACAAGCTAGAGCCTAACATGTAACAAAAGTTTACATCCTCAAGTGACAGGCTTTTGGTAAATATGGGTGAGTTCCAAGTAGTTCACTTTTGTGAATGCAGTAATTGAATTTAAATCAAGAAAAAAAAATCCCAGTAGTTTGACGAAAAAAGGCATTAAGCCAGATAAGGTTATCAGAATACTTCACTGGTTGAAATTTTAGTTACTAATTATATTTCTAAGCCATATGACAAGGAGAAATAGTAGATTGCTTCCAGTTCTGGACACATAATAACAACTGAAAGGGAGCATACCAAGTTATAGCTAGTAAGCAAAGTAGGCCAAAGCGACTTTGCCCTCACAATCTCAGGATCATATTCTAACCCACTTTGTGGCATGAACTCACAGATTGCAACATAGGAAGAACAGTGGCATAAAGACAAGACGAATTAGCAGGAAATATGGGAATAGTGGATGATGCAAGAAGCCAATGAGCAAGTGCATCAATAACAATATGCTAAGAAGGTTTAGAGGTTGTGATAAAGCCACAACCATATGCTCATGACGTGAACACCAATGAAAGACAGAATGAGTGGATTCAAGTCATTGAAAAGAAGACAAACACTCCCATTCACCTAAACCCATCATACGAGTTGGTCAAGCCTTAAGAGTAATAGACTAAATAACGGACATGCACACACACAGTAATAGAATAATGAGTTGGTGTCAGACCCTTAGTTGTTAAATCCATCAGGAACGATCTTTGTCTTTGGCATTTGACTTTTTCTATATTGACAGTTGAGAGAAAAAGAAAATAATGTAATGAACTAATAATACTAAACCAAAAATGACCCTTTTTTCTTTTTCTTCTTCTTTTCTTCCAACCATCCATATAAACAGAAAGCCGTTCTTAAAAAAGTTAACTTCCAAAATTACCCTTAAAAATAAAAGGGGAAAAAAATGCTCTTTTTTAGTTACCTACCATGGGCTAGCTGGCCAACAATTAGTTTGTCAATGTGTACCAAAGACCAGTCGTCTCATTTGTCCTTAAAAAAGTTAACTTCCAAATTATTCTTAAAAATAAAGGGGGAAAAAAATGCTCTGTTGTAGTTACCAATCACGGACTACCTGGCCAATATTTAGTTTGTCAATGTGCACCAATCATCTCATCAGCTGCCAAGCCCTCAAAAATGAGCCTTACTGGCTTCAAGGCCAGTGACTTGTTGGCTGAGCAGCAACTAGGCTGAGTGTTCAACTAGTTTCTAATTTGACAACACAAGATCTAGCGCAAAAACCATCTCTAAGATAGCTCAAATACTATTCATATGTACAGATATTAAGCATACATAAGAATAGTGCTGATCTCATGCAGTTGCAACTCCATGAAATTTCAGACAAGCATCCCCAAAGCAAATAACATATCATACCTATAAATTATACAGATAAACAGACGTACCTACTTTAACCACCACCAAGAATTATACATGTAATCTCTTCAAAACAAGAAAGTCAAAAACATATGGTTGTGAAATTTTATTTTGTTGTACATAGCAGCAGCATTGTAACATCACATCATCATGACAAAAGGTTTTATGTTTATCATTCAACACACTTGCTAAGCCATATATAATGAAGCAAACCAAGACCAACCTTGGATTAGGATTTCCTTTCACCACTTTCTGACCATATTTACGCCACCTGTACCCATCATCAAGGATATCAACTTCACTCAGTGTCTGTACTACAACACGTGGCTCTCGAGTTGTTCTAGTCGTTATTGTACTATCCATGGCCACAGTCTCCAGTTTTCTGCTTGAAATAAAGTTGAGCATCAGATTGATTGGCACAATCTCAGTAGTAAATTAATTAGAATCAGAGCTTTAAAATGATACGAGACCTGCGTTTTGCTTCAGGATCATCTTCATCAGCCTCATCATTCCTGTCTCTGTGAGCACCAGATCCATCAACATCTTCATCATCATCACTTACAGATACAGAGGACAATTCCGGAGTTCCATTTGATTCTAACTGATTACATGCCTGACCAATGGCATTCAGTGACTTATCTGTAATAGACGATCAGGTCAAACAACTGCAAGACTGCACACATAGGGAAAGTACATAACCACAGCAGATTATTAATTAAATCTCTTCTTTACCATCTATGTTAGTTGATCTATCTGATCTGTCATCTCCGTGTGCATTTTCAGAAGCACCAACAGCTAGCCTACGGCTTGGCTGAGGCTTAGGATGATCATGCACACCTTCATATATAATTGCGGTAACCAACCCTTCATGGTTTCGCTCCAGCTTTTTCTTCATTTGGCAGTTTGGATGAGTGCATTTATAGTAGCTCCGTGGGAACTCACTTCCCTTAACCAACTTCTGCCCATACTTGCGCCAATTGTATCCATCCTCAGATGGCCTTTCAACTACTGTCAAAGGAGCACCTTTCTGATCTAGGGATACATGTTGAGTCTCAGCATCAGGGCCCTTTCTAACATTTAACTCATCAAATGAAGCATTGGCAGGTGTGATAGAATTTGAACCAGCGCCACATGCAGGTGCCTCAGAAGTTGCAACAGAAAGGGTAAGATCCTTAGCAGAGACAGCCATTGCCTCAATCTTTATGGATGATTGTGGCTCCGAGTATCCTTGACATTGCCCAAAATTTTGATTTTTTTCTGGATTCGAGTTGACAACAGCCTACAAAGGGTAAGAAGAAAATGTTTAAATCGTAAACACAAACACAAGATAGATGCAAAGGAAAAATAGTACTTGACAACCAATTATGCAAAAAGACTGAACGAAAAACAAGCAAGTGAAACATTATTGCTTGAGTTATGAAGGTACATTAGATCATGACTTCAGAATCCATGTTACCATAAAACAGAAAATATTAATAAACCACGACATCAACATAGAAAGCATTTTTCATATACAAAATGATATACATATACTCATCCTTTTTTGCTAACATGCTTACATATTTGATAAACACACACCCATCCTGTCCATATAGTAATCACTTATCAAGCACCAATTCTAGTTGATTTTAGTTTCTCATTACTTTAATAATCAATATATACAGCATGGTAGTACTAGCGCGATGCAAGTGTATTTGCTTCAATGATGCAATATTTCTAGATTCCAGGAGAAACTGAAAATGTGAAGCGTGAGATGTTTCCAGGAGAAACTGAAGAATGAAAATTTAAGTCGAACATTTTTCCTTCATTTATTCAAAAAAACAATTGTCGTATTCATGTCCAAAATCAATGAGATGGCATTCAGCAAGAAGAAACTGCAGTTCTACTTCTGAGTTCTGATAAATCAGTATGTGGTCAACTCTCAGTATCAGATTTGCACGTTGTAGCCATAATCTGTACTAACCTTACAAATCAGTCACAACTCCTTTAAGGGTTAAGCAGTGGAATAAATATTCACAATGAAATGCTTTCCAACAATGGATTAGTGCCTGTCATGACATCCATGAATGTATGAATAAACAATTGTTGCTAGTTTCTTGTGTAAGTTAAGCTGGGTATACTCCAGGTTGGCAATAAAAGGAAAGAAAAAAAAATGGAAAAAGAGAAAGAGACCATACAAACTTTCCTGTGTACATCTGTGTCACTGTCTGATGGACCAAAAGTTGAAGCAGCAAATAAAATGTGCACAAGTGTGTCAGCCAATCCAATTTCATTCCAACTTTGAAAAGAGGGCAATATGCATGAGTCATCCTAGTTGTCATCATTAACACGGAGGAAGCCAGTGACCAACCCAATTCCCAAGGAAGTGTTTGAGTTTATATAAGAACAAAGACGATTCCTCTTTTACTCATGTTCCATTTTTTAGAAACTGTGTAATGTATTCCGCCACAAGCTAGTTGGCAATTTGTAGTGTAAATGTTAGCATTCCATTTCAGCTTTGCTGACTTATACGGAGAAGCTAAACACCTTGATAATGTTTCTCTAGATCCTTTGGTCTAAAATTGCGTATGAATATGAGCAAATGCACCTAAGTTAAGAAATAGCTCGTGCTTACATCACAAAGATAACCAATTTCATTTTAAAAAAAAAAAGGAAAAACAAAAAAATTGAAAATCGCATCAATAACATAAATGTTTCACCATCATCATCGTAGGAATCATAATTACCAACTTATCTTCATACTGACAATAAAAAACATCAAATGTGACTAAAATAAGGATGGTCTGATGCTGACCTACTAGAGATTTTAGGGCTAAGGTTTGAGATTTGAATTTGACTAGTTTTTGGTTTTTTAGGGCCCACATCATAGATGGACAGGGTATTTCATCCTTTTGCATATTGTTGTGCTGAAGGACTCTTAACCTTCCTGGAAAATTGTTTAATAGTTCATCATGTTGTTCAACAAAAGAAGGTTCTATTTTGGGACATGTAGTTAGAGGTGACATGTATCCCACGACATGAAATCATGGAAAAGGTAAAAGTGGATTTGACAACTACGACATGGCCAAGCACCACCACTTACAGTCATGCATTCTCCTTTTTGGACAGTTGAGGAGCAGCCAAACACTGTCAATTCAACAGATTACTTCTTCCTAAAAGTTCAAGGTGGACTAGTGATTTGCAAGCAACAATGTTAGCCAACACGAATCAGGTGTCAATTATTGGATATACCAATCAACAGCTTATTCAAAGGCATTCAAATTTATATATATGAGAGACTTGAAGATATCAAATTCCCCTTGATCCCCACTTTTTGCCACTTTTGGCCCTCAACCGATGGAATGGGGTTCTAATGAACAAAAAAACTCACTGCTGCCACTGATGCCCATTCCCAAACTTCTAAGATAATCAATAGGGTAAGCTAATACTTGAACCTATAACTTTCTTTAGCACATAAGAAAAAGGCAAACATATGAAAAATACTATCACAGTTTAATATTCAACCTCTTGTTCCACTGTTAAACTTCCAATAAGAGAAATGGTATGGTTACGATATGCAAGAACAAATTGGTGCATCACAACAAAGAACGAAAAAATTATGCATTAATATGTTATTTTCTAAGACCAGTTGACAATAGCACAAGTGAAGCATTGATATGTATTATGCAAGAAACAAACTCTTAGAAACCACAAAATTGGCAAACATAATTCTATCTTAAAAGGAGGTAATATAATCATCAGACTATCATGATGAATGTGATGTCACAAACCAATGAGCTTTACAATCACTGGGAAGAGAAAATCATCAACTTTTTTTTCTAAAGAATGACACACAACCAGAAAAAAGTACATACAGTACTTACAAGGGCACCCGCACTGGAACTTGATTCTTCATGTGGTTTAAACACAAAACTTCCGGGGCCACTGCCATCACCAAGATAGTGCTTCTTGGAGACATTCCATGAGGAAGAAAATGCATTAGATACAAGGCCAGAATTGAAACCAGCATTGCATGGACGAAATGAAAAGGTCCCCGTAGTTGGAGAGGGCTCTGCAAGCTACATCATGCAAATTGACATGGTACACTCAGCATGTGTCAATTCCAAGTAACAACAAATAACAAAATGTTAAGCACACTTGTCATAGAAATAAAGTGGTTATTCAAGAATCAAGAGAGAGAGAGAGAGAGAGAGAGAATTCAGACATATCCATGAACCCATGTCAAGACAAGTCTACAGGGACGCAACAGATTGCTGCTTTATTCATGTCATATAGGGGGTAAAGGAGCTTTGTTTTGAAGAAAACCAAAGAAAGTGCAATTCTATAAGTCTGAATTTGACAAGCTGAAACCATGTCAGAAACCTGGCGTTTACATCAAAACAAACCTTTGAAACTTGTTTTAATGCTAAAACTAGCTAATTTTTAGTATCATCCACATGCATTATAAATGTTTAGGTCTATACAATACAAACATGAACATAGAACTGCAGTAGCTGCCTTTTCCAAAGACGTTAATTTAGACAAGGTGGAATTACTAAAATAATAACTAAGTTAAGCAACCATCAAGGAAATTTTAATCCAATGAAAACTAGCCATAAAGGTCTTTTCACTTTCCAATTTTTTGATTGCAATAAACAGCTGAAAAATAACTGGAACTCTGATGAAAATAGAACTATTGAACACCTCTAAGTCTATCCTATTCCGAGAAAGGAAAAAATAAGAAAGAACTTTCAGAAAAATAATTAAGTTTTTAAATTTTAAGCGAATAACCTAGCAGCTGCAAGTAAAAAAGGAAGGCCATTTCCTCTGCATGAGTACCCCAGTTGACAATTCTGATGAACCTAGATTTCACTTGTTTGACTGAAACACAAGCCTGTATGATCGTGCCAAAGAATCTTACTTAGATATACCACATATACCAATATAATGACTTGATTTTAAGGGCGCACATTAGCTGATAGTTCCGATTGTGAAATCCTACGAACCATCAAGACACCAGAACCATAAAATAACAAGCATTCCTGCCCTGACATCAAGTTTCCTCTTACTGCACACCCCTTGCCTGTTAGCAGACAAGGAGAGGTTGCTATTATACAGCTTGAACCTTGAAGCCTTGAACTTTGTTTCGATTTGCTTAGTAAGGTCTTGGGGGCATTCAGTAACCCTGATAATAGTGTAACGGCTATGTAGTACACCTCTAAATCAGTCAGCAGAGAAGATGACAAACCTGAAAGCATTTATTACCCTCATCATTGGCCATGTTAACGCTGCTTCCATTACATACTTCCCCATATTACAAAGCAGATGGATTATATCATTCAAGGGATATCCGAATCTGACAGCTTTAATGCAGTCAGTGTCCCTTATCTGACTTCCCATGAAGTTCTACTTTAAAAATTCCTAAGAAGTCGCAACCTTACGGTGCTTCATGACACGGACTAAGAAGAACAGAAGTCTTCACGATTGGTTGATTTAGTTCCACGACTCTAAAACCACTCAAAAAGGATAGCTTGTAGAGGATGAGTAAAGAACAGTGTAACCAACTTGAAGTCAAAAGGGGTGGCTTGTATAGAATGACTAAAAGAACAGCATAGCCAATTCGAGAACTCTTGTGGGAGAAGGGTGAGTTCCTGTTGGGACGTGGAACCGTTGGGAAATTCTAAGAAGTGCTATGTCTCATGGTCTCCTTGTTCATTTTACCTTTTGCCCCACTCTTGGAACTTGACATACCATTTACACATTTCACAAACCTTCAAGCAAAGAAGGTAAAAACCAAAATGATAAAAAAGGACAACATAATAACTCCGGGGACAAATCCAACTGAGAAAGGAGATGAGAACTATAGATAAATATTCTGTAAGATATCTCATATATCACGGACAGATTCCCCACCACACGTTTTCGGTAGGCTAACTTTACAAGATCAAAACCCCTAAAAAAGTGACAGTATAAAGAAGTTCCAAAATCGAACAGCATAAAGCTGCCAAAAGAACCAAAATCACATCCAAATCTCATTATCTCGTACTACAATCATTTAACGTCAGAATCAATTTTATTCTCGGAATCATGATATTCATCATCATGACTTCAAGACGCGTTTCATTTCACCCAACCTGAAGACCCACCAAAACCAAGTAATAACTAATAACGAACAAAAATTGAAAACAGTACTACGGAAGAAAATACGAAATTTCTCGCCAAATACAGACTAAATTTCGCCAAATACAGACTAAATTTCGCCAAATACCACAATCATAACAGTTACCGGACATGTGCTTCCATCCAACTAATGAGAGCATCTAAGCTGGTGCTCTACTCGAGATTCGCTCCAACTTTCGACATTTTAAGCTAAAGGTCCAAAAACTTCACTCCCTAATCAAAATTCTTCCCTTTAGGGTTTTTAACCATCTTTCTCCAATACCTTACTCATCTACTACCAAAAATCAGAAGAGAGCATATCCAGGACCAGAAGAAACGATCTGACTAAAAGAAGAACTAAAAATTTGTCATTTAAAAGAAGAACTAAAAATTTATCGTTTGTGTTCCCGCACTGTTATCCATGCCATCTCCAGCGCATTCGCAAATTTCCCCCAAAAACGATCCACCTTTCGCTGCTTCAAAGGGGAAGTTTTTGCATAATCTTCCAAAAGGAGTTTAATCGAGGTTTCGCATTCTCACCTAACAGCAACAAACCAACCCACCAGAGAGGAATCTGACAAGGGGAACACCATACCGGAATGTTGGAGAGGAGGACGGGCGACTCAAGCAGCGTGGTGGGGCTTAGACCCGGAGGGATCGTCAAGCAGGGGGAGCGCGCGATCGGCAGGCTCGCCGGAGACATCGTTTTGTACCTCGCCGTGCTGGACCCCGCGCCGCCTCCCGGCGTCGCCTCCGCCCCTCTGCCGCCAGCTCCACCAGCGGCGGCGGCGGCGGCCGAGGAAGACGACGAGAGCTCCAGGTGATCACCACCAGGGCCGTTTCTGGGAGGATCGGGGTTTGACTCTGCGTCCATCGGGGAGCATCAGGAGACAGCAACCTCCGCGTTTGATAAACAGAGAGAGAGAGAGAGAGAGAGCCCACTGTTCCCTGTTCGTTTTTTTCCTCTGGCTGTGTATTTGGGGTTTGCGCCAAAAGATCCTTATACCCTCAAACTCTTCCACTAATGACTCATGAGTCACTGTCACGGTTCTTTCTTATCGTATCGGATTTACCGGTTCTCATCAGCGAGTCACATTCTACGGTTCGATCGCCGTATCGGACTTGGTTGGGGCCCGTTTGGCAGTGCAACCATGAACTTTGTCTGTCTGGTTTTGTGCTTTCCAAAATCACGAACTTGTTCTCTTAATATCTCAAAGTGAGAATGACGGCAAAAAGGAGAAGCTGAAACGCCATGCAACTTTTGACTTCTAAAAACATTGTCAATTTTCCTTTGCCATGGTTATTTATTCATAGCTTTTATATTTGTAAGTTTTTATCCATCTTATAAATTATTTATTTCGTTTTAATATCCATTTATAGTTTCGAGCATTTTGGTAAGCTCGAGTTCGGCTCATTTATAAACTAATCGAGTTTTTTCAAGCGAGTTCGAGTTAAACCCGAGTTTGCTCGGCTCATAATTGTTGAATGCCTCAAGATTTTGTATAATTGGTTCATAGTTAGTTTGTGCAAAAGAAAATTTAAGAGAGAGAGAGAAAGAGATCATATAATGTCATTTCTAATGTGTTAAACGGTCATTCTTTAATCGCTTGTGAAAATCAAGTATCACAATTTATTCAAGAGTAAATATATTAAGTTGGTTTGGCACTATCCAAATGATATAAAATCGCCTTCTCTAAGTATTTCTTTCATCCAATTACTTGGCCGAATCTTCACGAGGATACGTTGCTTGTTTATAGTTATGTGGCAAACAACAATGCACAACTGGAATAGCTAAAATAAAGAATGCATTTGATGTATCTGAATTGAATATTGTGATAAGAAGCAAAAAAATTATGGAGCCAACTCGGGCTTCACTAGGACTTGCCATATAAACTAGACTCGAGCTCGACTTGTTTAATAAACTAGTCAAGCTCGACTTAAGTTAAAACTTGAGTTGTAAATGAGTCCAGTTCAAGTTATACGAGCTCGAGTTGTTTAAACTCAACCAGACTCGTGTCTTCTTTGTTTGTTAACATTCAAGGGCATGGTGGTAGGATTTTAATACTCTTTATGTGGTTTTCATTTTCATTTAAAAAAGTTATATATGAATCAGGGACTTGAGCGTTATCGAATTAGCTTGAGCTCGGACTCAGTTTAACGAGTTGAACTCGAGTTAGACTTACCTTATAAAGCTCGACTCGAGGTGGAGCTCGACCAGCTCAAGCTCTGCTAGCTCATCGCACATTCCTAATAAATGTGTGTCCCATGTAAAAAAAAAAAAAAAAACCAGCAAGTTTAAATGTTGATCACCTGTTGATTAAATCAGGATGAGAAACACACCGAGCTAAGATACCGTCTGAAACGTAATGCCCTATTCATATTAGACTTGTACATTTAGAAGCCGTTGTCTCAAAAAAATTATGCAGAATTTAAATGTTGTGGTTTGATTCATCATGATGAACAGTTAAATAAATAAGGAGAAAAAAGTGATGGACATTTTTGTTATCTAGTATTAGTTCACACTTTTTTTTTTCCAACCATTAATATGCTTTAAATGACCTGATTAAATCTTAGTCATCATTCACTCACTATATATATATATATATATATATATATATATATATATATATATATATATATAACAACACAATTGTCTACATAGATATAAAAAGAGTGAAAATAAGGATTGGAGAATTAGAAGGAACTCTGGTTTTGTATTCTTTCAATAATTTTATTTCCTAATATACGATTAAAAACAAAAGCTGCACCAATGAAACACCATTTTTCAATTCCTTTTTTGAGTTACTAAAATTGAAGCATTTCAAGACTTGGGGTCATATTGATGGTAGCTATATCGAGTCCCAAAATTGTCATCCTAGTGGAAAGAAAGATGGAATGGACCCATCAATGACTGTCATCATCTTAAATAATTAGTATTATTCTATTTAAACAAGCACTGAAACGGTGTTTGATAAGAAGAACATTATGTTTTTAATAACTCGTAAGTATTGAACACAATATTTTAAGAAACATAATATCGATACTATTAACATTTCATTGATAGATTTAGTAATAACATTTATGATCATATTAATAACATAAAGTTTTTTAGATTATGCATTTTCATAATAGAATATTCTTTTTATCGAGTAGCTCACTTTAGAGTTGATGTTATGCCTATTGATATGTTTATTTTCTTCCTAACTTTGGACACTTAGGTCTGGGACAAAAATTAGATCTTTTAATTTTTTTGTCAAAATTGAATTTAAACAAAATGTAAACATTTCTATTATGTTTGCAAATACTAATTCAACAAAAAATGTCTTAATTCAAGCTTTTTTTTTTAAGAAAAACACTTACTTTTTGCCGTCAAAAATTTCTTATCATGAGAGCCATTTATTTTTTTGATTACTATTAAACTCAAAAAATTGATTGACTTAGTACATGCTTCTCATTAAAACATTATTAAGATCACATCCATGTGGTTAGATTGTACAAAAGAATACTTTAATAATCAATTTTAGATTATCTTTACACTTGATCTTAGCAGAAAGGGCAAAGAAGAAGAAGAAGAAGACAAAAAAATAAAAAATGGGAGTGAGAGAAAACGAAAAGCTCAATTATCGCATTTTAATGACAAAAACTGCTGCTAATTATTAGTGACAGCAGGACTGAATCACTGACGCCGCTTCAATAATTGTAGCTAATTCACAGCAGATTCAACTGAACCGATTCACTGAACCGACAGCATTGCCGATTCTATTCAGAAATCAATTGTTACAACTGCTGAGCGTCTCATTCCCCAAGTTCCGAGTTAAACACTTTGAGTTTTAGGCGTACTTGACAAACAGTTCCGAGCTAAACACTTCGAGTTTTAGGCATAGTTGACAAACCCATGAACTCGGACTCATATCAGCAGATGATCGGGTCACTGTGTCAGTGAGTCGACTCATTGACTCGATCGAGTTTTAAAATAACCTGAACAGGACGAGTGTAACACTCCATAAATTTAGTTTCATATTGAAGATTGTGATGGATCTAAAAGAGCTTATAAAGGGGAGAGGTTCATTAATGAAATGATTGTTCTGGTTTTTAGCTTTTTTCGAGAACATGATTGAAACCGAAATTGCTAGAGGGCAGGTTGGGATCCGTTGAACCAGAAGCCTGATCTCAAGAGTGGGTCAGATTGTCACAGTAGTGTTAGAGTTGATTCAACACTCAGACCTGAAATCCATTGAACCAGAGACCCGAGCCCAAAAGTGGGTCGGGTTGTCACAATAGTATGAGAACTGGTTCAACACATGGAACTGGGATCCGCTGAACCAGAGGCCCGAGCCCAATAGTGGGTTGGGTTGTTACAACGAATCATGATGGGTCAAGGTCGGGATGGAGGCAAGCTAGGCCGAGTTAGGAGCGAGTCAATGGTGAACCAAGCCAAACTTGACTCGTCGCCAAGTTTTCTAACGATCCAAGCTGACTCGAGTGATTCTCGAGCCAACTTGACGAGTCAACAACTATAGTTTTAGGGGCACATAAGCCATTTTTGTCCATCCGGACATGTAACCAAATCATGTTGATCAGAAAACCATGTATCAATTTTCTTTAATTAAACACTCATATCTTAAAGGATACGTGCCCGCCTGTTACGGAATGTCAACCCTTTGAATATAATCCGGTGTTTGAATTCGTGTAGTTGCACTCTAAGAAAATTAACTTCTTATCTGAAATGAGATCAGAAATCAAAGTACCATTTTTTTCTTGGCATATTCGATGGATATTCGATTCAGATGCATATCTAAATCTATTAATTTATATAGTTTTGTGTTTTGTGTATTCAAATTCAAAAGTTGGATTAAAGAATATCCGAATAGTCTGATAAAGGTGACTGGGATATCTGGTCCAAATTTGAAAATCCAGTCAGTTTCCATCCCAACCATATGTCATTATGTCATTGTACTATCTTTCTCTCTCTTACTTTCTACAATTTTTTTCCTTTTTTTTTAAAAGAAGAGAGACGTTTGCTTGTCTGACCCCGTTGTTAAGGGCCGGTTAGCGTAAATGGAGAGCCACAAATGTGAAAGGTCAAAACTTGTCGCAAATCGGGCCGCCATGCAATTTTCTATTATAGCGTGACTAAAATATTTACAATCTTACGATGAAACTAGTGGTCTATATCAGAGCCTAAATCATTATATAAATCACATTTTTTAATGATAAATAATATAATATTATATATATAATATATTTACAATAGTATTAAAATATGTGCTTAGAGAGCTTGATGGACCTAAGCCTTGGCATCGGGTTACTTGAGTCAGTTGACCCAATAAGTTATTGGGCCGACCCAGGTGGGCCCGGACTAAGCTTGGTTTCGTTTGATAAGATTTTTTTTAATATAATTATAATATTTTATTATGAATAATTACATATATTTATTTTATTTTTAAAATATATATATATATATATATATATTAATTTTAATTGAGTCAGGCTCAAACTAGTGTTTTGGGTGTTGGGTCGAGCTCAGGTTTCGGGTGTCGAGCTAGCCAGAGTCTTGATCGAGCCGGGTGGATGCCCAAGCCTACTTAGACCCATTTGGGCCAACATCAACATTATCTCTTACACAAAGTTACACATGCGAAGATAATGATGGGTCCGTTGGAAGCATGTTGTGTTTTATAAATCTGCCTTGAAAATTGGGATAGGTTCATAAAACATTAGAATAAGTATCTCATAAATTTTTCCAATCATTGAAACATATTCATAAAACATTTACACCATATTCGATATTCTTTCCTGCGGCCAATTGGCCCCTTAGCGTTTTTACATTCCACCAAATAGACTTCTTTTTTTTTAAAGAGAAAAGCATTGAATTAGTCAAATCTTTTTCAATTTGATGATCTTAAGGCAGTGTCCTTGTAGCCTCAAGGGGCATAGCGTAGTTGGTTGGGTTAAGGGCCTCTATTAAGACATGTCTCTAGTTCCATTCCCGTGGACGTGATGTTCATCTGTCTTAAGGTGGTAGGGCGCGGCATCCAAGTTGAAGGGTGCATTGTTATCGCTGATACCGACGCATCTCAGGACCCCGGAGGCCTTCGGGCCTTTTTTGGGCGGTGTGATTAATACCTCGTGCTCACCCAAAAGGCAGTGTCCTTGTATTCATGTGAGAGATGAATCCTTTTGTTAAACGATACAGCAAATCATGCATTTTGGCCAGATTGAACAGATACTCTTAGGAGATTAAACAAGAAAGTTTACAACAAACTTTTATTTTAAAAAAATTTAAAAATAAAATTTTTATTCTTATCTTATCGAAGGAAAGGTAGATACGGGATTAATTGTCCGATTCAAATCATAAAAGCTTCTCCATTTTCTGGAGCCGATACCAGCCAATAAGGTAATGTTACTAAGCAGTATCACCAGAGTTCTGCTGTAAGAACTAAGTAGCTAACATAGAAGGTGATTTCATAGTAAGAAAATGCAATTTTAAAGATTATGTTTGCTTCAATTGCAAATAAGATTGAAAATATTCCCCCCATGTAATCTGCCCTGATATTTGAGCTCAGTATCTGGGAGGTATCTTCAAACTTACTCACAATTGATTTGTTTCATTTGAATCCATGCTGGTTCAGTGCATAATTGGACCTTGGAAAGGGATCTGAAAAGGACAACTTGTTGGCATCATCATGAAGATCAAGATCTTGAAGATTTTGAATTTCTTGAATGTCTTCAAATCCAACTTCCTGATCAGATGAGCTGAACTCTTGCGCTTGGGCTCAGGTGGTAGGCCCATACAGGACAAAGACTGCATAGATAAAATCCAAGAAGAATTATTAGAGATGGAGTTTTTTTTTCCTTCTGCTGATGGAAGAGGACTACCAAATCCTCTGTGACAAGAGCTGTTTTCTTTGAGCTATGGATTGTTTCAAACATGTTATCACCTGCCCACCCACATGGGTCACAAGAAGACAATTTCATAAGTTGTGGCCCAACATGGGAAAGAAAAGAAAAAAGCTCATATCTCAATGTTTCTCATCAGACTGCTAGGTCAAGAAAATATTTCATGAAAAAAATTGTTTTTTTCTTTCAAGATTAAGGTTTTAGATGCAATATACTAGGCCTATTTGGGCTATGAATGTCAAGAGATTGGATTCCTTCAGCATACCTGACTTGTCAGATGTTTATATTTTCAAGTTTGAATTCCAATGCTAACAAGGGAAAGCCTATACCACATCTGACTTTTAAATTCGCAATTCAAATCCGATCCAGATCTGATTTTTAAATGCATAACTGAGTCCAAACTGCATTATAATATGTTAATAGTTGAATTTCAAAACTTATGGACACTAAACACCCAAAAAAAAATAATTGGTGACATTGATGTTTATCGTCCAATTGGTCCAATGGATTTAAGGCTAAATCCAAGTATAAATACAAATGGAAATGATTTCTTAAATCCAAGTCCAACCTAACTTCTTAATTAAATGTTAAATTTCTTTCTCATGCCTAACTTATTTAAAACAATTCAACTGATTATATAATCCAAATCCAATATCGGCTAATTTCATCGTCTTCTCAACTGCTCTCACCTGGTTTTTATTCTTAGTTGTCTTAAAGTTATCTGTTTCAAGGCTTTGTCTCCTAAGTGGTTGGGCAACCATTGGAGTGGAAGCCAACAGGTGGCAAGTTTCCCTTTTTTTTTTGACAGTGTTTCTCCTCCAGTATGGGTTCTCAATTTTCTTTTCAATATTAAACCGAAAGTAGCCTCTAGAAAAACCACAGACTCTGAATTAAAAATTCTCAGACTTAAAAATGCTACTCTATGTAACTCGTACTTCCATTTCTTTTCGTAGATAAAAGTATTGTTCCTTAGAGCTATCAGAGATTCAGAATCATGTCAAATCACGTTGCCTGTTTAAAAAGCAGAAGAAAGACCTTCGAATGATAGGTTATGAAACCTCCTCTTCGCAGGTGAAGTACTTTCACCAGAACGCTCTACCGCCTACACCTACAGGCTACACCCGCTCTGAACTGTACCGAGTTTCAGATCCTCTTTGGTTACCCAGAACTCATTTAGTATTGAACTTCGAACATCGAATCAGGAGTTGCTTCTTCAAATTCAATGCCTCATGCCACACCGCCTACATAAACGCAGACACGCCTCGTAGGTAGAAAATTTCTTCAATTATGTGACCTGGCCCATGATCAGATCATTGCTATGTAAATGTTTCTACAACGAACTCTCTCTCTCAACAAGACAACAACTAATCTGTTCCTCACTTGTGGCCGCCAGCTCGGTCTGGCTCTACTACCTCGGCCTCGACGGTTTCTGGGTTCTCTAACCTCTGAGAACGATCCAGCGGCTGCTGAACCTCAGCACTTGAGGCCGTCCATTTGCCAGACAGTGCCATGCCCATCATGTCATATATCTTTGACCCTAGCTCCGCTGGGTTCTCCGGCTGCAGATACATTCAACATACGAAAAATAAGCAATCAGCAATACGTCTACCAGAAAGAGAGAACAAAGTTTCTTTCAAAGAAAAGAAACCTGGGATCAGAAAATTCACAACGGTATTGCCTGCTCGTGTTCACAAAGCAAACATGGAAAACAAAAGAAGATATAACTGCGAAAACTGAAGGACAAACAACTCACTCACCGTAAATCCACTAGATACAAGGGCGGCATCGTATAAAAGATCAATTGCTCTTAGAGCTTCCGGGTTGTCTGGGGAGCTTCTACAAGCAACCTATACCACCAGGATATGAGAGAAAAATGTCACATATCAAAGAAGCTGAGTTATATCAAAAGACAGAAATCTTCCTGGCTTACATTCAAATCTTTGATGATCTGATGCTCGGGATTTATCTCAAAAACTCTCCTGCTGCGCATGTAATCCAAACTAGAAGTATCCCCTAGAGTTTGTGCCTTCATCAATCTGCATAGATATTGCACATATATCAGTAATATCAAACTGCAATTCTTGAATACAATCCGCTGGTAAGCTTTCTTTAATCCATAATACAAGGTAAACTGAAAAAGGATCATAGTTCACTTTTTCTTCTCTTATACAAGATCACCAAGCATTAAGGTGTAATCGTACCATCTTGTGGCTTTACCCAAGGCACTTGAATCTCCTTCAGATATTGCCATATTGGTGATTTTAGTAAAAATAGGACCACAAATTGTCTGATAACCTCAGACATATCAAGACTTAGAGCATTAATAATCAATGCGTAAAATCCCAGATGTTAATGCGTACCAAATTCCTAAGAAACTTAAAAAATAGATTGCCATCAATAACATGCTGACTTTAAGAACTGGCACTACATCTATCTTGGTCCCTTGGACATGGCATGCACTCAAGGCAAAAGTGGAGTAGGTAACAATTTCAAAAACTCAATCTTGCACGTTGGAAAAAAAAATTACCTCTCCATGTTAGCAGACCAGCCAAACTTTCCAGAAACAAGAACACAGGGGGAGGTGCTTAGCCGGTTAGAGATTTGCACACTTGCAACCTTGTCACCCAGCTGCTTTTTAATCCAATCACAAGTTTTACCAAACTCCTCCTTCATTTCTTTCTCTTTCTCTTCATTCTTATCACCTGCCATAGGGCAAAAACAACGAAGAAATTGAGGTTAAGATAGGAGATAGAACGTGAGTCGGATGAAAATACGACAATGCTTTACCCAAATCAAGGTCCTCTTTGCTGATATCTACAAAGTTCTTCTCCTTGTAGCTTTTGAGGCTTTGGATGGCAACTTCGTCAATGGGGTCAACCAAAAACAGAACCTACATAATTAGCCAACAAGTTATCAGATTTAAAGGTAGACACCACATAAGTTTTATACAATGGAGCACAAACAACAGCAAATATTGTTCTCCAGAAGCATGAAATAACAAATATTGTTTTCCAGAAGTTAGAATCTAGGGGGATCCTCAATACATGAACTTATCAGCAACCGATAGTGATTTATTTCCTAACATTCCTTAAGACGTTACAATAAGAAGGTCCTGAATGCAACCATTTCTGCTCCTAGGTAAAGATAAAACTAATCGATAAATGCAATAAGCAGACCAAAGCCAAGTACATATCCTAAAGCATGCTTTCTGCACCATAAAATACCTTATACATAAGTCAGTTTAAATATTTTGAAGTTTTTTTTTTTCAATGGACATGAGAAACAAGATTCACCTCAAAGTCCTTAGCAAGAAGCTTCTCCAGAAAAGGTGTGTTTCTTGCACTTGCAACACTGTCTGCAGCAATGTAATATATATCCTTTTGATCTGCCTTCATGTTTTCAACATACTCATCCAGACTGATAAGTTCCTCCTCACTTTGAGATGAGAAAAATCTAAGAAGTGGTGCAATGCGTTTGTGATTTGGATGATCCTCAATACAGCCCAATTTTAAGTTCTTACCAAAATTCTCCCAGAACTTATCATAGTCCTGCAGCAGAATAGAAGAGCCGGCAACTTTAGTGACATCAAATAAGATGTTAATTAAATTAGAGAAATACACTTCATGGAAATGAGAAGTCAACATAACTTGAAGGATAATCTCAGATTCTCATTTACCAACAGGTCAGCTTCTTGAACTTTAGATGCAAAAGCTAAACACGTGTCCTCAGACAAAACATGAAAAGAAAAAGGATTTTAACTGGAAATATGACATACGTCTCTGTTCTCACTCTGAGAAATGCCCAAGATCATATCAAACGTTTTCCTTACTAGCCTCTTTTTCATTATTCGAACCTGAATAAAAACATGGAAAAACATAAGATACAATTATCAAGAATATGAAGCTGGCAAAGGAAAAAAGAAACAAAAAAAGCAAGAAAGCTTACAATACGACTCTCCTGAAGAATTTCTCTAGAGACATTGAGAGGAAGATCATTTGAGTCTACAACCCCTTTGACAAAGCTCAGATACCTTGGCAACTAGCAAACAAAAGATGGGAACATTTAAGAAGCAGTTCCATAAAGCAATATCCTGTATAACTCCAAAAAGAAGAAAAAATTTAAGCTGAATGACATTCTGAATTACATACCAGCTCTCCATCAAAGTCATCTGATATAAAGACACGTTTAACATAGAGTCTAATGTTCTTCGTTTTTTGATTGAGTATGTCATCTCGACGTGAAGGGGCAATTGCAGGCACAAAAAGAATCGATCTAAATTCGACTTCACCCTACAAACAGTGTAACCGGCATGAGAAAGTTAAGAAAAAAAATAGAACAAATACTACAAGCACTATTGAGAAAAACCAAACAGATGAAAAAGATACCTCTGTTGTAAAGTGAGATGAAGCTAGTGGATCCAAATATTCATTAAAAGTTTTCTTGTAGAACTCATTATATTCCTCTGTGGTTACATCTTTAGGATTCCGCAACTGCAATAAAAAACAGTAAAAAGAAATCATTTCAAACATTCAAAAGACAGCTGCTTGTGAACTTCAATGACTGACGCTAATGTTAACCTTGAACTTCCTTAGAAACCAATAATCATGCACCTCCAAAGCCCATTATAAAAGGGCAACTAGATAAACAGGTTATAAAGGAAAGAATCCTACCCATATAGGTTGGGTCTCATTAGTCAATTCCCAATCCCAATATCTCTCCACTACAGTCTTCGTTTTCTTCTTTTTCTGCAAGCAGAAATACGCACCCAAGAAAATATAAATGGTTATCCACAACTAGTAAGGAAGCCACAATCCAATAATATATACAACTATTCAACAAGTCACCTCTGTCTTGTCAGCTTCCCCATCCTTTTCTGCATCAGCTGGATCCTCATCAACCTCGACCTGCCAAGATATAAGCTTGAACAAACATCTCCATTTGGAAAATGAAAACTATTGTGGGAGAAGACTTTGTTGGCACTATGAACAAACAGCTAAGCCAAACCTACAATCAATTATGTAGACCAACAAGGTTGACAGATGACCTTAAGCCTCCATTTATTATCTCAAAACCAGTTCTTATTTACTATTGCATTTGTTCATGCTCAACTTTCAATAAATGATTTGAAGAGATTAAACCGTCAATCAACGCATCACCTCTTAGTAAATGAGATTAGCATGTACCTCTTTTGTATATCCCTTCTCCTGCCAGGTGTATATTGGAAATGAAACAAATTGCGAGTAATTTTTCACAAGCCTCTGAATCCTTTCAGGATGAGCAAAATCCTTAGCATCTGCCTGCCAGAAGATTTGACCAGATGGCATCATCAGCACCATTCAGCAGCCGAATGAATCAAAGAGGTCATATATAATTTGATAAAGAAATGACTGCAATAACTAATACCTTCAGATAAAGTGTAAGACGAGTGCCCCGTGGGATAAGCTTTTCAGGATCTGTCTCTTCTCGAATGGTGAAGGAGCTTTTACCAGCCTCTCCTTCCCACACATACTGCTTGTCAGATTTTGGACTTTTTGTTGATACAACCACCTGCAGACAGGTAAGTCTACATTTTTAGAAATGATTACGAAAATTGAAAAATACATTCATAAGTAAACCCATAAAGGCAAGCTCCTGGACAGTGAAGGAACCATGTTTAGTTCAGGGTGGCAAGTGGCCTCCCCAAATTTTGAGCTTCAATAGGAAAATTTTTGTTTACAGAATAACTGGTAAAAAGAGTGCTTGCTTCATTTTCGAAATTGTCCCTTAATCTTTTAAATAATGTATCTTCTTTTCTCTTTGAAAAGAACGACTCAATATATGAAAATAGAATAAATAAAAGATTTACATGTATTTTGCTTTGCATTAAAAGAAACATCATTGAATTTTCCACATACAGGTCTCCATTCAAGACCAACTTTTATCAAAAAATCTACTTAAATACCTACTTTTATTCTCTTTATTAGTTGTAGGGGTCAAATTTCTTTTAACATGAGAAAACTGAAGTCAAAAACAATTTCTATAGGATAACAGATAACTATTTATCTTTGTCAACACATTACCTTTCTGTGATTCTATTTGATTTTAATAAAAACATGAAAAAATTCAACTTCTCCAGTTGCTCAAATTAAAAGCAACAGATTATTAAAACTAAGTATGAAGACAATTGAAAAGAAGATATTTCTATGAAACTCATTATAAGAAAACCTTAAGAGAAGTAAATCTTGTGATATTCTCAAGCATTTTCAATAAAATATGAACACCTAAGCATAAGAAAAATGTAATTATATATAAGGCATTTTTTTTTACTCTAGCTTATTAGTGTCCTCCTAAATTAAATTTCTGGCTCTGCCATTTCTCCACAGTAAAATCTGCTATGAACACCGAAAAAAATGCATCTACCAGCACGCTATGTTGATTAATTGTAAAAAATGCAACTATTCTAAGACTGTGGAAGTTGGTCTCAAATCAATCAGTACCAGAACATAATTTTATCTCTTTGTGCTACAAATGATAGAAAAAGGTATAACAATTTGACCCAAGATTAAATGGAAGAAAAAGTAGAACACTGTGACCCATGACTAAATGGAAATCAACCAGAAAAAATAACTATTCCTTTCTTTTCTTGTTCCAATCCTACACATGATGAAGAGAATAACAGGGGCCTGAAGTTTGGCCAGGCGTCTGGGACTCTAGATACCAAAAATTTGATTTTCTACATGAGAAAACTTATTTAAAAAATCTCATATGGCTTGAACTGGATTCAAGAAAGAGACTTCCCAACACTAAGACGACATCCTTCTCAAAGGAACTGTTGCTCCCAAGAAACAGTCATTTAGAGCATAAAAGCATGGGACATGTGGACTTTGACCCTGCCTGCCAGCTACCCATCACAGCAGATATTTACTTTTTTCCTAAAGGATGCAGCCACTGAAGACAAACAAAAGGGGACTTTTTCTATTATCTTGAACATGAAGAGGGTGAAGTTTTCAATTTTGTACCATAAACGACCTCAAACAGCTCATGGTTTTAACCCTTTCCCCAAATACTGATTTCCAGAAGAACTTTTGCTTCAAAAATTTCTAAACACTTACACAATCTTGGGTGAAGCTTAGAAAAAATAATGCTTCTAGTTCTGGAAATAGAAGTTTCGCAAAAGGTCAACAAGGACTGGAGTGCCCAAAATTTTGAAAACATAAAGCAAGCAAATGATTGTCATGCATAAGTACACAAAGGAACTTCTGTTGCACCTTATCTGACACGAGAAATGCAGAATAGAACCCGACACCAAACTGTCCAATTAAGTTGTTGTCTACACCAGCTTCCTTGCTATCCTGCAGAATGATGAAGATATATTATGAAAACTGAACAATGGAAACCATAACTACTCAAGGCAAGTATTAAAATGGATCAAAGATAATAAGAGAAGAAAATTCATTCTAATAACCCTTCCATACCTTTAAAGCCTGTAAGAACTTTGCCGTTCCACTTTGTGCAATAGTTCCAAGACATTCAACTAACTCTTCTCTAGTCATACCAATTCCAGAATCCCTGCACGGACAACATAAAGTATGTCCATAAGTTACCAAAACCCAATTAAACCATAAAAGGGTTCTAACGAAGTGCAAGATACATAGAGAGGCTTACGTGATCATGATTATCCCATTATCTTTGTCTGACTGGATGCGGATATCCAAGTCAACAGCTTCTTTGTATAGTGCTGGCTCTGTCACACTCAGAAATCGCAGCTTATCCAGTGCATCACTAGCATTACTGAAAGAAGAGAACGATCACCGCATATATGAGTCAACAGATGCAGCGACCTCAATAGGTAAGGACACAATTAAAAAGTTAACACATCAACCAAGCAGAAAAGTAAGTATGTGTTTTTATGGAAACAGTGATAGAGTGTGAAAATGAAACAGCATCACAAGGAGCTGCTACTGATCAGATGTCCACACAATATCCAATAAAGATTTTCTTATCATTGCAGGTGGAACAAATTTACAAATAACGCAAAAACTCAGAGAACTAAAAAGCAAATAAGCAAACACCTGATCAGCTCTCGTAGGAAGACTTCCTTGTTGCTGTACAAGCTATGGACAATTAGGTCCATAAGGCGGCTAACCTGCAGCATAAAATATGAAGAATCAGGAGAAGAAAGTGATGTCCAGAACAAAATCTTGACGATAGATCAAATTCAAAACCCCACAAATATTTTATATCAGAAAAGCACACTCCTATTCAACTAGTTTCCATCAAAAACTTTTTGGCGCTCATGAATATAAAAATGGACGGAAACATGTTTTGATTGAACAGACATACCTCAGCTTGGTATTCAAATTTTTCAACTGGTAGTTCTGAACCATCAATCGACACTGCAGTTGCTTCATGCCGGGTGCGACCAAGATAACCATTTCTTGCACCTAACGTAGAAGCGGAAACAGGTAGCGCAAAGACAGTTCTCCGAGTGCAGTTAACCCGATCACCACCAACACCATTTAACGAAGAATACCACCTCGATGGGGACCTCTTTTGTGCATCTTCTTGCCCCAATACCTACACAAGCAACGTCCAAACACCAAAAATATTCATAAGCACATCTTAGACAAAATGCCAAAAATATTCATAAGCAGATGGTAAACAAAACAAGCTCGTCCGTGTTGACACCATAGCATTTAACCATATAAAAAGAAAGAAAAAAGAAGCCCAGAACAGGGAGTAAGCTAGCTTGTGGGGTGCCGCAGTACAAAGCTTCATATCTAGCATTCTATCGAAAAAAATCTAACGAATGACCGACCTGTTGCACTTGAAAGTTGAAACAGCAGGAGGCAAAAAACTAATGAGTTCAGAAGTACGTAATCGTGAAGACTAATTGGAGGATAAAGTTTCGAGCAAAAGAATAAGAACTTTGATGACACTAATCGTGTAATCGCAACATAAGACCAAACTCAATTTCATCCTTCACGATAAAAACATCAAGTTAGGTTATACAAAGAACGTCGTTTCCTAGTCAAGCGAAGATTGCCTTGCTCACGCTTGACCCCTATCAATAAAAGCCCGCCAAATTAAACCCAAAAAATGAAAACCAGATTGTTTTTCAAAATAAAAAAAAAACAATTACCAAGGAACCCCAAAACATCGATCATGTTCAACAAAATATGGAGGTATCAATCCGTACGGCTTCACCATTTCTCGTCCGTATTTAAAAAGGAAACAAAGCCACAATATTTAAGCCGTGGCATGAAACTGATTACTGGAGCTCAGAACAATTCAAGAAGAATGAACTGGAAATCACTATAATCATCACGAACAGGAAGACCAAGTTCACGATCGTCCAACCCAACAACATAATATAAAAAAAAAAATGGAAGAGAAGCAAACAGAGACAGTATGTGATTACAGATTGCCGAGTGGCGTCGACGGAGGGAACGACAGAGCTCCGAAGCTGAGCGCTAGAGCGCAGAGCAGCGGAGATGGAGCGCCTGGAAGCCCTGTACATTCTGACCTCCACCCTTCACTCTCACTTCCTCAGTCGGAGCACAGCGAGGAGTACTCCTCTAGGGTTTTAACAGGGGCTTACGGAATGGAAGTCTCTAGAGTTTCGGAAGCCTCAGAGTTTCCTAAGACGAAATTACCCCGGCCTTTCTCCGTCTCTGCGAATACCAGTAAGGGTATTACCGGTAAATCAGTCGAGCTGTGCCGTCCTCCCGCCACCACGGGAAGCCGACGCGAGTGAAGAGAAGAGAAGAGAAAAGATGAAAATTTACAAAAACACACTCAACGATGGTGTATATTGCAAAAACACATGAGCTCTAAAAAAAAACTACTTTTTGTGAAAATTATGTTCAGTGAAACTTTGGTTTTTTTTTCCTTGCATGTTACCAAGGAAGAGCTTCCTTCACCATAGCGCACAAGTCGCCCTTTCATTGTTTAATTAATTTTGAAGCTTCGTTGACAAAACCAGGTTTTCACTTTTAAATTTTTAATTTTGGTATGAACAGCCAAAAAAAAAAGTTTTTATGAGTGTTTTTAAGAAACTAAAGTAAGATGAACACAGAATGGCGAAGACACTTTCCATGTTATGGCATTCACATGTTAAGGCTTGTTTCCACCCCTTGTGAAAGGGTATTTTGGTAATTTTACATGGAAATTTCATTTTTAACCCTTGTAGGTTAAGAGTTTTCCATTTGAGTGCCAGAAACATTTTGATCAATTTCAGTCCACAGTATATGGTGACATGGTCCCTTGTTAGAGGTAGTAACATATACCTTTCAGTATATGATCCTACTCTCTCTCTCTTATTCTGGTTTGAAGATTTAATTTGTCTCTTTATTGGTTTGAATTTGAGGTTTTTGGTTTTAGTAGGGTTTCTTTGTTGGGGGTTCTGCTCTGTCATTTGTGGGTTTCAAACTTTCAGCTTGAGATAAAATAGTATATCATGTAGTTGAATTTTCCCTAAGTAAGTTGGAATATAGTATTGCAATTCGATGTGATTCTTATAGCATGCCATAGGCATTCTATTTATGTCTCATAAATGATCAATTCATTGTTTCTATATGTACAGTCTCTTTAAATGCATTATTTTTGTTTTCCATGTTTGAACAACGTGTAAATAAAGCAATTTTTGTGAACCGGTGTTAACGATCACCTGCATCAGCCCTAAGCTTGGGCACGGGCCACCTGATACCCGGCCCGGGCTCGAACAAAAATTGTTAAAGGCCGGCCCGGGTGGGCTCGATAACGATACTTTACTAACCAAGCAAAAGAATGTTCACAAAAGAATGAGTTATTAAGACAGATTGGCATTTTATTCACTCAATTAAGCAATCAAGGAAACAAAAGAGAACACTAATCTTGAAACTTTGGTTGCATTCAAGCCATCGAGGTTTCCATTATCTACCACACTTCCCTTTCCTAATGATAACCCAACTACACCAAATGTAAAATGAAAGACAATTACAAAAAACGTATCTAATATAAATTTAAACATCATGACAGAAGTTTATGAAATGACCAATTAATATATAAATATAATTAAGACTAATAAAATATTATAATTATATGTAAAAATCAATAAGATGTACATAACTACCCATCATAATAAATTGAAGAGGGCGACTATAACTGATCTAGATATACGTGTATGCATATGAATGATATGAAATGCATGGGATCTACAATATATGACATGATGTATTGGGTGCGTATAACCTTGCCATTACATGAGCATGAGATGACATGCATGATTATGATGAATACATACATCACATTCACATGCATGAATTATGTGTACTACAACGAACACATGCAAACATTATAACATGACACGACCGGATGAGTTAGACATGTTAGCTTGTAATTGGTTAGATAAGAGACAACATTTATTGACACAATATGGGATAGAAAAAATCGTCCATTCGTTTGTAAGATAGCATAGAGGAAGGGCTGAAAAACGTAACTATGGGTGCCTTCACGTTGATGGTCAGGAAAAATACTGTTCCCTTCGGTGCTGCCTCTGCCCTCCCCTGATTCATTGTAGGCATGCATAAAGCAGGTACTAATTTTCTTTGCTTCTTTGGTATGCAGTCGGTACTTTATTCAAGTAACGAGTCAAAAGCCCTCTGTTGAAGCCCTTCCTGAGCTCTCTTGCCACATCTGTCGTTGTTTCCAACCGGTTTTTAGCGATGGTTATCTCTCTCTCTCTTTCTCTCTCTCATCCTATTGATTTCCATTATTTTTGGTTATTATTATCGGTGATGACTCTCTCCTTCTGCTTCTGTCTTCTATTCTTGTTTCGTTTGTACGTTTGCAGCCGCAGGGAGATTACATCGAGCTTCACAGGAAGCGGCATGGCTACCGCCATGACCACTTTGAAAAGAAACGCAAGAAGGAGGCGCGTGAGGTTCACAAGCGCTCTGCCTTCGCCCACAAGGTACACCATTTTCCATACCAGCTTCTCCTTCCCCTTCTCTTTGTCACCTTCTTTGATCGGTTATTGTGGTAATCCTTTTTTTTGTCTTTTGGTCACTGTTTTGATTAAAAATAAGTGGAGTGTTTGGAACTATTTGAGAAACACCCATTGGTGAGGAATCATTGAGAAAATTTGGATTTTTTAACCAGAAATTCTCATGCCTGGTCTTCCAAATGAGTATAGGGATAAGTAGCTAAGAAAGTAGGGGGAAGAATGAAAACTGTTACATGTTTAAACTTCAAAGCTGCAAGAATGTCTTTGGCTGTCATTTGACGACGGTTTAGTGTGTATGGAAACACAAGATCAAATGATGATATTGTTTATGGGATCACAAAGATGATGAACTTGAGAATTTGTCCTAATCCCATTAAATTCGAGATTCAACTGTAGTTACCAATACCATTCTTGGAAATTTTAAACCAAATAACTTTTAGGAGATATTTTAGAGATGCAAGTTTTCTTAGGGAAATGCAAGAATGCTTAGTTCTATTGTCTACCTTCACAACAAAAAAGGATTGATCCAAAATTCTATTGAGTCTGACTCATGGTGGTAAGATTGAACAACTGGGATCAATTTTTATGATATTTAGTTGAAAGGTCAAAATAGACATCAAATTAATTATGCTTCAATAGATCCTGTTTAGCGTGGATATTCCCTGCTCACTATCAGACAGTTAATTATTCTCTGTGCTTTAAAACTTTTAAAAAACAAAGAAGCAAAAGAAGCTATGAGGTAATAGGTTTTCGAATATCTTTCTTGCCAAAAATATAAGTAAACGTGTAACATATCCTCCAGAAAACAAAATAAAAAAAAATGCACATATTTTGTAGGTTACTCTTCCTGGAATGTGCCTGTTGCTTATGGACTTCTGGTTCACGTGGATTTTCCAAGTACAGCATATCCTTAGTTACTTCAATAAGGAGACACATAGTTTGGTGTCTCTGTCTCAATTAAACAAAGGTTTAGGTAGATTTTGCGAGTATAACATCTTCCTAGTTTTGAATAGGGAAGACATATTTTGGTCTCTGTCTCACTTAAACAACAGTCATTAATGCTCTGATGCTGATAAACCTGTGTTTCAAAGAAGCTTTACTAAATTGGCAGCCTGCATTGTCCTTTTATGGTCCTTGGATGTTTTGCTCTTGGAGACGTATTTTTCCTTGTAAACACTGTTTACTTGTCAGAATGCTGTGCATGTTATTTTTGTTGCTTCTGCTGTGATTTACTTTCTAGCATGATAACCTTTCCTGAGTATCAAGGTCACAAGTTCTCAAATCATTTAACTTGATCTTGTCTCACATTCTTTGGTTTACTCTGGTGACAGGCTCTTGGTATTAAGGGGAAAATGTTTGCCAAAAAGCGATATGCAGAGAAGGCTTTGATGAAGAAAACGTGTGTATCTATGAACCTTCTCTCTCTTGTTCCATGATATATTTTGGTTGTAGAAGTTGGTTGAGTTGTGAAACTTGTCAACATTCACATGTCCTCTATACAAAAGAAAATGGGTAGTACATATTAGAGACACATGAAACACTAATTCTGTGATGTACATTGAAACATTTCAAAATTTGTAATATGTCATTAGGCTTATATATTGGCTCCTAAAACCTCACTCTGCTTTCTAATAAAATACCTATTTAAGCTTTCAGCAAGCTAAAGTGTTGTTGCATGTTTACTATTGTTAATTTATGTCTGCTCTCTGGACAGGATTGCCATGCATGAAGAATCATCTGTGAGACGTAAAACAGATGATAATGTTCAAGATGGAGCTATTCCTGCATATTTGCTGGATCGTGAAACAACGGCACGGGCAAAGGTAGCTTTCCATGAACTTGCTAACTTATTTGCTTTTTCATGCATTATTAACTAAGAGCATCAGGTGCGTTTAATTAAATCAGCACGTGAATGTTTCTTGATAAGGTACTCAGCAACACTATCAAGCAAAAGCGGAAGGAAAAGGCCGGCAAATGGGAAGTCCCTTTGCCCAAGCCCCAAGGTATAGTGATTTTTCATTCAGTCTTTTTCTTTTGTAAAAAAGTCGAAATATGAATTTTTGATATATGCTGCAAAACTGGACCCTTCCTCAAGGAGATCATGCCTCAGGGCTTGGTTTTGATTTCCTTGAATCAATCTACTCTACTCTAGGTATGGTTGTCTTTTGAGTATCTTGAGGTCCTTCTCATATGTCTTTACTAGATAAGATGTACTTTATACTCCTGGTTTCTAGGTGATTGCATCTGCTTGTGCTCTTGGACCATTTTCTGTATTGTTTTGTGGTTTTAGCGTGTGCTCTACCCTTACCATGTTTTATGTGATCAGGTGCGGCCTGTTGCTGAAGATGAGATGTTTCGAGTAGTCCGCTCTGGCAAAAGGAAAAGTAGGTCTTATTGTATTCATCAAAATATTGCTACATTTATGTCATCACAAATATTGTTTTCATTTTTAAGAGTCCTAAGATGGTTCTTATTGATTGGAATTAATAATTGACAGTCAGTTGGTCCGTGTTGCAATTTGCAGATTCTGTTGTCTGTGTTTCTTGGACACTGCATGTCATGTGTGTGCAACATAGCTGACGCAGGGCTAGTCTGTCCGGTTTTGATCTGAGAATAGATCCACCTTTTATCTGTTTCATTTGAGTTATTATGTTTGGACCCTTAACTGTCCATTTTAACCAAATAAGGACTCCTATTCACACTACTGCAATAGCTATGCAGATAAATTTTTCCTGAGACCATAGAAAAGTATTTTCTGATTAAACATCTGACAATTACAAGTTGACTCAAATATGTAGCTTAGGTTAACAAAAGTTTATGAAAGATTTCATTTTTGAGAAAAGAGAAACAAAAATACTATCATTATGATATTATTTTGCCAATTTTGGTCCAAAGGGATTCAGCAATAAGAGTGTAATATCTTATCCTTTCCTTCACAGTGGAGTGTGTCGTTTCATGTTTCATTATGTTGTTGGTGGACTGTGTTAATGGTTTATTTTTCATTTGCAGCAAAGCAGTGGAAAAGGATGGTCACCAAGGCCACATTTGTAGGACCTGGTTTTACAAGGAAACCTCCAAAATACGAGCGGTTCATTCGTCCATCGGCGTTACGATTCACTAAAGCACATGTTACACATCCAGAGCTTAAATGTACCTTCAAACTTGAAATAATTGGAGTTAAGAAAAACCCCAATGGTCCAATGTACACATCCCTAGGTGTTATCAGCAGAGGTACCATTATTGAGGTAAAGATAGAAGTGGACTTCTTTCTCAGCATTTCTTTTAACAAACATGTTTTTTTTACGTCTAATTGAACTTTCTGTTTCTGTTCAAACTTCTAGGTAAAGGTTAGCGAGCTTGGATTGGTGACCCTTGCTGGAAAGGTTGTCTGGGGTAAGTTTCTGTTGTTGCAAGAGAACTTACTAATCCAATGATGCGTGTGTATTCAATGAAGTAATACTTCAGCTACTCTTTTCGATAGTTAGACTTGTCTGCCTACATAAAGATTTCTACGCTTCACTGAGTAGTCTTGGTGGTTAGACATGTCTGCCAGTAGGGGGATTTTTATATTCTATTTTTGCTAGCAGTTCTCCTTTGGTGTAGCTGCTGCTGATCGAACCTTTTTAGCCCTTATAGGTTTCCAAATTTCAGTTGTGGCCCTTCCACCTTTTTCCATTTAGCCATGAAAATCACCATTAATGTATCTTCGGATTTGAGTGTTTGGTCCTACATTGAAATGACATGCTCTTTTTTGGGCTTCAACATCCTTATTATTGTGATTTGCTACTGGTCTACTGTTCCTTCACCATGGCCCTGCACAAGAGACTACCCTAGCTTCACAATTCACTGGTCGTGGATTGCAGTTTGGAAGTCAGTTTGCAGAAAAATCAGATGTCCTCAATTAGATGGCTTAACTAATTCATTGTTGGAATCTATAGGACGATCTTATTTTAATCCCATGTGGGCCCGTTTCTTGTTTGGTGCACCTTAGAGGATCCATCTTGGATTTTCCATGAAACTAGCCATGGCGGGGGACCTGGGTTCTGTTCGACACCTTTGTAACACCGAACATGTCATTATTATAGTTGGAATTTCTGCTATTTGCTTATGATGTTTTCTTGTTTCGCAACTTTCATTCACGTTGTGGCCCTTGATATGCATTCTTAATGGACAAAGGTTGGGGCATCAAGGCCATGTTTGCTAACATCGGTCCTTTCTGAAACAAAGAAAACAAAATCCCTCGTACGTACAGGAGAGGAAAATTGTGTCCTCTTTGGTAACTTAAATGATAAATTAGACATTTTTTGGGTTGTTAGTCAACTGAGTTACTGCATGCTCAACTTACAATTTCTGATGACGGCTGCATAGATGCAGTTTTGCTTGTTTGAGAGCAATTTGAGGTCTTCCAACAAAGGGCAAGTTGCAGTTTTTGTAGGCTTTCTCGTCCGGGTTGTTAGACATTTCTAGCCTTGGATGCTACAGAATGCACTATCACATCTTCTGTTTTGGGTACTTATTGAAATTCCTGTAATGAAGAGCGCTTTCTTGAGTAATAATTCTTTCTTTTGTTGTTCAGAAGACTACCGAAACTCCTGGTTACATATCACCGATCACACTGTCTTGCTTGGGAGAATTCTGAAAGTGAAGGTGTTTTTCCATCAGCAGTTCCTGGAATGATTAACTGGTGAAAATAATATATGCAGTGGGACCTTAGAGTTGACCTTTTTATTTTTTTGAGCCATTCATCGTTATGGTATCTGATGACACAAAATTACTATCATAACATGCAAGTTGAAACAGACGAGGGTGTGATCTCAAAACACCAAAAGCATCTTTGGACCTTGGAGGAAAGGAGGAAGCTTCATCCTTCACTTAGACAGTTAGACGGTGGAAATTGAGATTAGCTCCCCGGTCATCCTAAATCTATTAAATGACACAATTACTACTCTTGTCAGAGTTACCCGAGTAATTGCAGTTTATCAATGAGTTACCCAAGTAAAAGCAGTTTATTTCCCTGCTTTTCATTCACCGTTGTGCTCCTGTTGAAGAGTTACCGAGTAGTTACAATATTAGGCTTCGATTGTTTCCATTTTACTGAGGGACACAACATCAGGATTAAGAATAGTTTGGAGGCAGTTAAACAAAATTGGAGGCTTTAAGGTAAGTTAAATGAAAATAGGTTATAGGTCGTGAGAAAATCTGAAACGGGACCCATAAAGCCTACGTTCTTCCATGTTGGTCTTTTCTTAAAGCATACTGTTCCATAATTAGAATAAACAGCGATGTCAACAGATCATATTCTTGTTGGATATACTCTTTATCACATCTGCTTCTTGGAATGTCCATAATTAGGATTCAAATACGAATGAAAATAAATGTATATCATATCCAAATCTGATCAAAGGTTGATATTTAAACTAACATTTGAATTTGAATCCAACTTTTAAACGGAATCCAAATTTCATTATGATATGTTAAACATAACTTTCAAAATGTATCGACGCTGGGTATAGAATATTCATTTAAAATTAGATCTGATCCAGATTCAAATTTGAATCCGACTTGAACTGGATCCAAACCACATTATAGTATGTTAAGTGCAACTTTAAAAATGTATGCACAATGAATATAGAACATTTATTTAAAATTACATTTGATCTTCAAATCCAAATTCGATTGGACATTCACTTAAATCTGAAACCAATTCCAAATCTAGTCGATATCATTTCTCTAATAAGATATACAAATTTTTTCCATACCCATTTTTTTTTTTTGAAGTGGTTTGATCGGATATCTGGTCTAAATCAGATTCATTAACATAGCTCACCCCTAGGGAAATTAAATTACAACCAAAGCAACGAAATTGTTGAGCTATTAGATTCAACTTTTCCCTGTATATGGGGAGAGGTATTCTATAGTTAAACGGAAGCGTGGCAAACTAAAATTATATTTTTTAGGGAACCTGGAAGCGTGGCAAACTACTAAGCAAAATAACTTTAGCAATCGTTACTAACGGAACTTATACAGGAACTAGTCTGTAAAAAGACAAAATTGAAGGACTTCAATGTAATACGATTATCAGGCAAGGTGTATTTTGCAATTACTTTTTTTATTTATGTGCCGGCACAGAAACGGAGACAGGGCACAGAATGAGAGAGAAGAGGAACTTCTTTCCGACGAGAGGGCGAGAGCCGAGAGAGGGAGAGATTCTGTTCAGGTGGTAGTAGAAGGAGCGGTTGAGAGAGGGGGAGACTCTGTTCAGGAGGTAGTGGAACGAGCAGTTGGTGCGAGGGAGAGATATGCTGGGACTCTTCGTTCTGGGGTGCACCGGAGTGGTGATCTTCCTCCATGGCGCCAATCTCTTGTACCATTTTCTCTCCAGTCATGTGGCTGTTCGCTCTCTCAGGTCTCTCTCTCTTTATCAATTATTTTTTCATACATCAATTATATCTCAGTGTTCTTTGAGTGTTGTCGCAAAAAATTCTGGTGAATTTGGTTTCGGATGAAGAAATTATATTCGGCTTTCTTTCGGTGTTTTCGCGATAGTTTCTGATGAATTTAGGAGCTCATACTACTTACTTATGAATATCTGTCAAAAGCTTGACGGTTGTGAAAAAAAATCACGCGTTCCTGCTTATATGTATTGTTTGCGCTTTTCTGCTCTAAATTTGAGACTTGCCTTAGTAGATTTATCGTCTGGTGCTCCTTGGAATGTTCTGGGTTTTGAGATGATTGCAATTCTATGAATTTGTTCTTTTTGCTTCCTTGTTTTGGAAGTGTTTGCAAGCTTGTGTCGGATTTTCTCGTATTTTTCATCTAAATTAAAAAGTTCATAGAAAAAATCTTCCGTGTCATGAACTTGCTTGACATTGTAATGAATGTGAGAAAACGAGTATGAGACCCGTCAAAAATTCAAAAACTTGAGTCTTAAGATGACATGTAATCAAGAGAGGAATGATCTTTGGTATGATATCAAGGAGATTGATGGTTACAGAAGTTCCTACGTTGTCCTCTTCGATCAAAATTGCCTCTTTATATTGTTGTGTCTATTGCTACATGAGTATACATGGAGATTCAGCTGTCCTTTCAATAGGATAGCAGACTATACCAATCAACGTATACCTGAGAAGAGTGCTGTGAGATTTTCTAGCACTAATGGCAAGTCCGCAACTATCTTTGAATGGAACTGGTCCTACTTCCTTTCATGCTTTCAGGCAATGGTTGTGGTTGAGGCCCTTTAGGGCATTGTAATATTTTCCGCTGATCAAATTACTGTATGACAGCCATCAATGTGGAAACCTAGTTGTTCACTACGAATACCTTATTACCTTTCCATTTTAATGGAACCTCCCGAGTATCTTGGTAAAGGGTGATCATGGACATACTTTAGATCCAAAATATATCCCAAAGTTGAGACTATGTCACCTTTCTATTAGCTGGCTATCATTACTGAGTTGATTGGTGTCCCCATATAATATCTGGAACAAAAACTTATCCTCAACTGAAAATGCACTTTTATGGATTCAAGCAATCCGACGACTTTCGGAAACACCTCCTTGCAAAATCCTTAAATGTATGACTCATCATTATCTCTGCAACATCGATCCAGTCATGCTTCTGCATATCTTTGAAGGACTGGGTCTGGATACAATATAGAGACCTTTCAGACATCCGTCGATGCTTGATTAGAAGCATGAACTTCAACCATAAATAAGAACAACGGCAAGATGGAATTTGTCAAATGAATTTCCATCTGCTGCCAGTATGTTGAGGATTTACTGTCAGATCAATGAAATTTTATATTTTTTCTTTGTTTTGTCGAAAACAGAGAATCTCCTTGACCGTTATACTTACTGTTTCAACCATTTGACTTACGTATTCTTTTTGTGTAATGAAAATTCGTATAAAGATTATTATTAGGTCTTGTAAAACTAATATTTCCATCTACGAGTCTATATGCCTGTCTTGAACTTTACCCTTGTTCTGTTGTTCACAGTTCATACTTTTTAAAGTGAGATTCCTCCTCTTCCCCCTCCTTCCCACTTCCCACCCCACGAAAGAGAGAGAGAGAAAAAAAAAAAGATGTTAAAGTTATGGTTCATGCTTAGTTTCCTTTTTTCGACCTAAGGTATTGGTTTCTTTTGTCATTGTCATTTGTTCCCATCTAAATCATCATCAACAATATCTGCATCCCTGTTTTGTAAGAATAATCACCTTTTCATCATGATGTTGGATTTTAACCCGGCAGATTCACAGAATGCCGAACTTTTAACTTTTAAAGTTGCCGCTTCTGTGTTAGAATTTTATCGTGAGGTGAAAATTTTAGTGGTTGTTCAACCGCGACGGAGAGAGCCATGTTTGTCAGTTAAATGTTGTGAATATTATTGTTAGTGGTGATCCCCAGCTCCATCTTGGAATGTTGATGGTCTCAGTCAGATACCTTTCTGGTTACTTGTGTATATAAGCTGCAGTATGGCTCGATTTCTCCCTGATTGGAATTGTTGTGGTTTCTGATAATAACACGCTGATCTTGCACGCCCTCCTTTCCTTTTATGTGTTCTGAACGGAGGACCACTGTCCACTAAAGACATTAGTAAGCCGGTCTTTGTTTTTTTTGTTTTTTTTATCTTTCCCCCATGCTTTAGGTCTTTGGGGCACAAATCTTCTTGTGCTTTCACCAGCATTTTCTCGTTGAGCTGGGGACAGACATTAGCTGGTTATTCGAAATGCATCTTATGAATGTACACTGATTGAAAATCAAGCGGTCAATTTTGCGGCGATGCTGCAATATAATTTCCCATCGTTTTGCTTCCTCAAGTTCTGCATATCTTTATTGATCTGAACTTTACATTATTTGACCTGTTCTTCTCTTTTCATTTTACAGCTTCCTGGGGACTATAGGGTGGTAGACTGATGTCGTTGATTTTGTGAGGGAGCAGAGGACATGGTTCCTTCCTTGTCTCAGAGAAAACGTTGATTGGCTACTAAACTGTACAGAATCGAAGAATAAGAAGAGAATCACGCCCGTCGCGAGCTGCTTCAGGAGCATGGATTGGTTCGTGTTGCTTAACAAGAATTTTGTAATTGACAAAAACGTTGAGTTGCAATGTTATTTGCTTCTCTGCTTTGTGTATATATGTGCAATCGCTTGTTAAATGCCTAAGACCTGTTAATCGCTTGTTACACGGCAAGATGAGTAATGAATAAACACATCGATATAAGATGCGTCCTTTCATTATGATATTTTTCATTCACTTTTGTTTGCAATTTGCTGTATGGATTTGATCTTTGCATCCAAAATATTATGAAATAAATAGATCATAGGAGCATGTACTTTGGTGTGTCTAGAGAGAGAGAGAGAGAGTGGTGATGCTTATCTAGAATCATACAACTCACTCGTGAGGACTCCAAACAAAGAGAACCGGTATTATTGTTTTTCTTTTCTTAGGTAAGAACAGGTTATGCGAACATATTCAGCATTGCTATTCTTGTTCATCAAATCACGGGCAAGGAGGTTGGCGCTTTCTTCCTATACTCTCTCCTAACCTATTTGCTTATGTAATATGAAATGCAGCATGAATCTTAAGCAATCCAAATGAACGGAAATGAGCAATTGGAGCAAGCAATCCTGACGTATGCATTTGCTCATAGAAACATACTAATAATATTTTTCTTCTTTCTTTCGTGATTGTTCTTCTCTTTTTATTTTTTGTTAAGTTGTCTTAAACCCTTTCAATAGTCGCTGTTGTAGCTTGTCTAATTGATTCAAACCCCTTCAGGTGGTTGCCTGGAGCATGAATACTTTAAACTTTAAAGTAAAATAGCAATTTTACAGCAATCGGAGAAATATAAATGATTAAACCCTCTAATAATTAGCACAATGATAACTTTTAAATTCATTTTAGCAAAAATACCTAAACACGAGTTTACATAAGGGTAAACTCCTTCAGGTGGTCCGCCTTTCCCCCTCGCCGACGTCCGACCGGCGACCACCTTTCCCCCTTCCCGGCGGCCGCGCTCCTCCTCCTGCCCAGTCTGCCGCCACTCCGCTGCTAGTGGAGGACGAACTGCAGGGGTTGAGCAGAGTAAACCCTAGGAGAGGGAAGAAGCGAGGGGGAAGAAGATGGAGGTCACCGGCGAGAGTTTGGTGGACGGACAGAAACTTGATGCGATGCAGTCTCCGCCGGCCGTCCGGGAGGCTACGACGCCGGCTGAATTGGTTGCGAGGGCCATCGCCCCTGTGAAGAGGGAGTTCCTGTGCGCCGCGCCCTAAAGATCGGTTGCCCGCAGGGAGAAGNTTGAGAAGAACGGAGTCCCTGTTGTCGCGAAGGAGAAGAAGCTTAGTTCTCTAACTAGAGACTTAAACATGTTGATTTTGATGTGGGATTTCTGCTCTGCTATTGCATAACTTGTTGGATGAAATGTGCATAAACAACATAACTTGTTAGATGAAATGTGCATAAACAACATGTTGATTTTGATATTGGATTTCTGCTCTGCTATTGATCACGTGCGTAACTTGTTTGATGAAATGTGTATAAACATGATGATTTTTAAATGGGATTGGTGCAAAGGGCAGATGCTCATCTAGGCGTCAAAGCTCGCAGCGTTCATAACAAACTCCATTCTGAGTTTCACATGAGATTGTGCAAAAAACTAGATGTATGCTTGCTTTATCGATCCTTGAAATCATCATCACTTTCAGGGAGCCATCCATCCTTCATTAGATTAATGCGTAGGCTTTTTATAATCTCTCCCTTAAATAGTGACAAGAAGCCATTTTCCAATCCGTTCCCATTTTCTCTTGTTTCTTAATTTAACCACTTTAGTTATTTTCTGAAAAAAAGTCTCCTAATTTTTCTACCTTGTGCATCAAACATGGTTAAAATTACCAGGTTAAATTCTTCATGTGATCAAACATGACCTCAAATCAGAAAATGGTTAAATTTCAACCTGAAAAATTTATCAGGTTAAATTTATCAAAAAAATTTACCATGTTAAATTCTTCCATGTGCATCAAACGCCTAAGAGAACTTGTAGAGTTTTTCCATACGAGATTTTGAAGATATTCCCTTAACTCTCCCCAGCCATCTTCTTCACATTCTCTCCTCATTCATCTTCTTCTTAAACCTTGATAACAAGTTTTTCTTCAACTTTCATTCTTCAAGAAAGTACAAAAAGACCTCCTGGGGAGATATTCTCAACACTTTAGAAAGTCACTTGGGAAGGCTTTGGAATCATCTAGAGAAGAAGCTTAGTTCTCTAACTAGTTACTTAGAGGTATGTAGTCAATACGTCAATCATTTTTTTTTTCTCTTATTTTCATCGCCCTTGGCCACATAAGGTAGCTCTAAAACCTCTCTCCAAAGTCAAGAACTGTTCTTGAATGCACAGAGAGAGAGTATGAGCAAGGTAAAATAGAACTTCATTTTTATTTTTAAGATTGACATGAGTTCCTTTCTTTGCTCATTAAATGTGTGCATTGTTTAATCTTAAAATGTTCTCCATGCATAGTTTATTGATTTTTCAAATTAATATGTAAAAGAACAATAAGAACGAGTGCTTGGTTGAGATTTCTTTGTTATTATGTTTATTTTTGAGGTTGAAACTTATTCACAACAAGAGTGCTTGGTTGAGATTTCTTTGTTATTATGTTTATTTTTGAGGTTGAAACTTATTCACAACAAGAAAACTCTTACGAATGTGAACCCTTATGAATGTGAACACGTTAAATTGGGTTTTCATGCCCTTCTTACATTTACCATTTCTTTTAGTCATCTGATTAGGGATCCCAATGACAGCTTTTGTATGTTATTAACTTTCTATTTTATATATGCTTGTTTTTCTCCTACACCCAATGTAGGAGATAAATTTACTTATGAAAGATGGAATAATTATTCTTTTTCATGCTTATATGAGAGAATATTTTAAGTCTTCTTTTTTAAAAAAATTTCAACAGTAAGAACCCTCTTAAATCAGACCTTGGAGACTTAGCCGAAGATCTTACATGACTGATGACCCTAAGTTTCTCTCCGGCCTTAAAAAAAAATCGAAGTTGGAAATGCTTCAAATTATCATTTGATTTTAACTTTTCATTTATATGTATATTATGCATGAATATCTCTCTCTTTTTTATTTAACATTTTCTTATATATATATATATATATATATATATATATATATATATATATATATATATATATATATATATATATATATATATATATATATATATATATATATATATATATATATATATATATATATATAGTTATGTGTATATTCTACTCTCCCTCTAAAATTCTTTCTCTCTTTTTCTCTGATTTAAAATTTTCTCTTATAATTTTTCACACACACACACACACACACACACACGTCTGTCTCCCTTTTTGTTAAAATATTTCTTTGATTTCAATATCTCTTTCCCTTTCTCTTTCTTTTTATTTCTCTTGGTTTAAAATCATTTTACAAATGATCACATATGTAAGTGCAGGGATGTATATGAATACATATATGCATATCATTTTTCCTAAAATCACTTCCTCTTTCACATTCTTTTCTTTTTTTTATTCATCTAAATATTTTTTTTTAAGACCAACAATTTTCATTTATCGACTTTGTTAAGACCAAAACTCAATTAATGACCCAATGTTGGAATCATGTTTGATGGTTTATAACCCTATTTTAATTTTAAAAACTTTTCTTCCTTCACCAAAATATTTATGACAAGGTGATAGAAAATATATAAGCAAGTGTAAGAAACTCAAATGTATGTGATGGTAGAAATGTTCTTACATAAATGTTATGGTATGAATGAGATGGAACTTTAGACAGATAACCGGATTAGAGCAAAATCTTAAGTGAACATAAGATTCTAAGGAAACACTAAACTGATTCCAAAAGAAATCCTCAAAAATATCCACTTTAGTTTCCAAGGATTTCCAAATGATATTTGCATGATTTGGACGTCTCTCAAAATGGCTTAACTTTTCAAATGATACTTCAAAGTTTTCTCATTCAAAAGACTTTGAGATATCAATCTTTGAAGTTATTTTCGAGTACAATACTGCCTTTAGGGTAAAGATGATATTTAAGTACAAATAAAATATATTAAGAGTAAGTATAGCACTTGGATTAAGTACTCTCGATAAAGGCACTGGAAATGGCCAATCTTCGTACCGACGGTCAAGTCCTTTTCTCTCTCTTTTCAAAACAAAATCTTATGGTTTGGAAGCACTCTATAAACCTAAAACAATTTTGGGATGCAAACATGTCAAAAAATGTGTGGTCACATCCATGTGAACATAAGTGCTCTAGAGTCATCACCCAAAATTTTTCAAAAAATGTGTGCATTTCATTTTCACTCAAATCTCAATTATTTCAACATGATTTAATTCATGGACCTCAAACCCTATCCTAAACCCAAAACAAATTTGCGACTATTTAATCCACAATGAATTTCTAAACCCTTGTCCGAACCCAAATACAAAATTCAAATTCAAAACGCAACTCCAAGCGCAAGATTCAAACCCGAAATCCAACTATTTATCCGAATTAGATCCAAAATATAACTTTAGATCCAAATCAAGAATTTCAAACTCAAGATCTGAAATCGAGATCAAAACAACAAAATTTGATGATGTTCACGAGCACACACAAACCTTCCCTTTGCTTTATATCTTGTCCTTGCACCAAAAAGTGTTTTTGAGCTTAAATCACTTAGTAGAATGAACCGGCAACAATTTGAACTTAGTCTAGGTTCAAAACCAACCCGGAGTGACTCAAAATGAAGTCGGCCACCCATTTATAACAAAAACCAATTTTATACTCCTTTTAAATAAAAAAGTAATAGTTTATGCCTTTTATATGAACATACATTTTTATTCATTTATTTTCTCATTTAATCTTCTTTTATTTCATTTTATCTCATTTTATACCATGTTTATGTTATTTCATTTAAAAAAAATAAATAATCACACATCAAGTAATGCACAGCCGCGCATGTTCAGTAATTGTTCAAAAAATAAATAATCACCCATGTTCAGTAATTGTTAACAATTGTATGCAAATTTTTTCAAAAAAAAAAAAATCATCCCTTTCAATTCGATTGGTTTTTCTGCTTTGAAAAAGATGCTTTAGTCTCTTACAAACAATTAACTTTTTTTTAAAAAAGCATAGCTTTTGTATTTCAATCTTTTCTACCTCTTAACACATTACACATAATTCTATGTTAGGGCCTAACATGCAACTTATTGCATTAGGAGTCTTAACATATGAGTAGCCACAACTTCATGAGCATCCTTCCTGGTATAAAGCTGAAACAAGCAGCAAAATTCAAAAAATAAATAATCTTTCAAAAATAATTGTTTATTTGACCATGGCATTGGAAAGAGTGGCGGTTTTATGCAGTTTCCATAAAAGTTTGCCCCCACGCCTTGAACTTAGTGGGTTTCTGCAGTCAGCCCTCCGTTGATTCAGGTAATGACGAGAATGTCCTCGAACGGCTCAAGAGGAATGGTATGGGGATCATATCCATGCGGTGTACGGTGGTGGGACAGATTTGTCATTTTCTTTCTATAATCTCAGCCTGACAAGATATGCCCCTTCGAATCGACATTCTTCGCACGGGCACCGAGTCCTCACATCATATACATATACTTATATATCAACACGTATGTTCTTTCATCAAATTTTCAGTGTGATGTTATACAATACATATATTGCTAATTATATGTAGAACAGCAGACCCCTGGACATGCGTGGGCCAATATCAATATCAGGCCACAGCCAATAGACCCATTAGACCCAAGGTGGAGCGAAGCCTAGGCGTCGGGTCAGGTACCCGGCCTGACTCGGGCTCGAAAAAAGGCATCAGGTCGGCCCGACTAAGCTCAGTTCGACTCAATAAGATTTTTTAATATTAATTATATTGATTTTTACTTATAATATTTTATTACAATTAATCATATTTATGATATTTTATATTTCAAATGTATATATTTTAATCTAATGTTTGATTCATATGCAGATTTGATTGGTTGGATTCCATATGAAAATCCAGATCTAATTAGGAAAACTGGATGCAAGTCTGTTATCAAATTTCATACCCAATTTTTGTGGACACTTGAATCAGATTACATGGAAAAAATTGGATATATATGTAATCCCAAATCTGAATATGAACTCTGATACTAATAAACAGTACCAGATTTCTTAATTATGCTGATGTTATATCCGATTCAAATCTAATTAGTTAATGTCCAATGATTCTATTTCTTTCTGTTAGAAGTTTTGTGCATTTATTATTATAAAAAATAAAAGACATTTGAATGTCTCAAAATCAGCCACCATTCATTGTTGTGGCGAACAAGCGAGTGACCCCAACCATTTGAGAGGGCATGAAGTTTTTCAATAGATATCCACTTGCGCACATATTTGAGCCCCGAGAGAGAGAGAGAGAGAGAGAGAGAGAGAGAGAGAGAGAGAATCAATCCATCGTTGATCGAGACAAAGAAAGGGACAGAGGGAAGGCTCTACGGGAACCAAGGAGTTCACAGACTTCATTTTCACGCTTCTTCTCTTCTCTTCTGCTGTTCAACTCTCGATTGCAGGTTTCTTCTCGAGTTTTCCTCTCTTCTTCGATCCACAAAGGGAACTCCACGGGCGTGAGATGAAGATATATTGGTTTCATCCAACAAGTTAAAGGTTGAGCATAAGGTCCAGCAGGTTGAAGGAGGTTTAGAGTCCAATATCTAGAGTGTACCATTTGGGCTCAATCTGGCGTTATACCTACCGCTAGGTCGTCAAACCAAAAGAAAAAGGAAAAGGTTTGGAAAATCTATGAAATAGACATCCGCAGTTTATGATGGAGTCGATATCTGGATGCAAGTGATACTTTTGGAGATAATACAAATAAGACTGTCAATAACGTCATGTTAACAATATAAGCTGAAGCTTGAATATAGTGTAAAGGAGGTTTTGGTCCAATGTCTAAAGAATAGTTATCACAAATTATATAATGCATTCGTTTCATCATCTTTAGTTACTCCTTTTGGTTATCTGTATATTAGCTAGGTTTTTCACTAGATACTTATTTAAGAAACTACTTGTTTAGGTAGTCTAGTCACTGATCTAAGGTTACGACTACCGCTGCAACAAGCAAGAAAACAAATTTTCTAGGCAGTCTTGCCAAAAGTAATTTCCTTTCACTTTTCCAAAACTTTTTTTTTCTTTTTAAATTTATAGGCATTTTAATCTTCTGTCTTCTATTCTAATTCTCAAGGCTGGCCAGTTGGAGGATTAACTAAGAGGCATGAGGATGATCATCTGAACCCATGCAATTCTCTGATATATTTAAGAGGATGACTTGCTCATGTTCACCAATATCCATCTAATTATTTACAGTTTTATGTGCATGGTGATGCCTAGTGCAAATTCCTCACTTCTTGTAAATTATCACATATCTTAAAAGTATCCTCTGATCGTGTGTTTCTATATACATTATTATTTAAAATGAACTGTCACATCCACAATATCCTAAAATATCATCAATGACATCTCTTTTATGGATACAATTATCTTTCAAAATCTCACATTTTTTCAGAAATAATACAACAATAGAGGCAATATTTTCTCTTTGAGATAATATAAATTTATTGAAAAATACAACCTAAAAAAGAAATGCATCTTCACCCCTAGGTGCATTAAAAGAGATCACAAGGATATATAGAGGCTTGAGTAATAGCTTTGACCAATCCAAGGAGCATGGGGAGAGAGAGAGATATATATACAACTCATACCGTTTTCTGTACTTTCTCTTTTTCATCTTTTATCAATGGTATCTTTTATGGATACAATTATCTTTTAACATCTCACATTTTTCCAAAAATAATTCAACAACAGAGACAATATTTTCTCTTTGACATAATATAATTTTATTGAAAAATACAACCTAAAAAAGAAAGACATCTTCACCCCTAAGTGCATTGAAAGAGATCGCAAGGATATATAGAGGCTCGAGTAATAGCTTTGACGAATCGAGGGAACATGAGAAGAGTTAGAGAGAGAGATATCTCATACCGTTTTCTGTACTTTCTCTTTTTCTTATTTTATACGAATGCTTATTTTGTGGTTCATTCATGCCTCTCGTCTTCAAAACTCGTTTATTATCAACTCTTTATCTTTCATCTTGTTTTTTCCCTTCAGGTTGTGTTTGATCCAAGTTGCATTAAAAGTCATGTTTTGAGAGATCTTCATTTAAACAAACACATGAATTTCAAATTCATGCTACGTGTTAAGAACCATGAATTTAAGATTGGATTTGTAGAGAGGTGTACGATCTTAAATCCATGGATTTGAGATATTACAGTTTTCAGATCACCATGAATCTCAGATCTACGGTGAACCAAATACAACTTTACACTTCCAATTCTGTAATTATTGTCTCAAGAATGCACTCTCCTATGCTTTAGGTTTTTTTTTTTTTTTTTTTTTTTTTTTTTTTTTTTTTTTTCAGTGGTTGTGAGTTTGCACTTATTGTCTTAAGAATGCAGTTGCATAAGCGAACCAAATCAGAAAGCTATGGAATTGACCAATCAGCAAATTCAGAAACGCAACTGAACCTGTTTTCAATAAGCAAAAGACGTTATTATATTGATTTCCAAAAAAAAAAAAGACGATATACATATAAACATTTAAAAGAAACCACTAAAATATTTTAAAATAAAAAATGAATTGTGTAACATATAGAACCTTTTTGTCATTAACTTGATTTGAACCGACCAATTGAGGCCAATTTCACAACATTGGTATATACTATAAATTAGTTAAGAGCAACCTCTCAACCTTTTTGACAACAACAGTAAAACTCATCCAAACATAAAGAAAATTGCTTCAATGATCATTCATGCTCCTTTACATGTTTTCAATTAGTCAACTTATTGCAAATGGTGATTGTTTGAGATTTTGTTTGCCATTATTCTAATTGCTACAGATGATCAAAGCTACAAATTAAATGAGAAAAAAATTATACAACTCTGTTTTCAGCATGCAGGAGAAAGTTCTAAGAAAGATCTAGCATATTCAGTACACAACCAGGGAAAGGAAATTCTTGCAAGATGAATGAGCAGTGCAAAGCCCAAAGCAAAGCAGCACAAGAGGAACTAAACTCAGGAGGACATTCCAGGAGCCCAAAACAGGAGGGACATCTTTGAAGCGAGGAAGGGAATATGGAGGGTGAGTTAGGGCCTGCTATCTGACCGAATGCAGTGAGGTTCAAGCAGTTTGTGACGAGACACGACTCCTTGCAAGGAGGGACACACTTAGCAGGGAGAGACACGGCCTAGGCGACGCGGAAGGAGCACGTCTGGCTTTGTTTCAAGCGTGACATACCTTCACGTGACGCGAGATGCCTTCATCAGGCGGTCAGATGCACGTCGGCACATGCAAAGCTGAACTCCGCTTATCAGACAAAAATTTATTCCTGGCGCCCGGAAAAAAAAAAAAAAAAAAGAGGTGGGAGAAAATAATGTGAAACTGTTTGTTGGCACCTGCAGGTTAAGATTCTGATTGTTAAGAGACACCAATTTTTATTGTTTTTATTTTTTTTTCAAAATTTTATTCTGTTTTTTTATTATATTTTAAGTGTGTTTTAATATATATATATATTCTTAGTCCATTTAGCCGAATCACAACCAGTTCATTGTTCATACATTTGAGACACCAATTTTTGCAACAGCGTATTAACAAAATCGATGGGTATCAGGATTTAAGCCCCATTCGATTAGCTGATGCACGTGGTCCGTCCCGCCCCGTGGATGGACGGCTGAGATTCACTGCTTATTTTGAAGGAAAAATTGGTTTAATCACCCAACTACCCAAGCATTATTAGATCTTAAACAATGTTGAAGTCATAACTTTACGAACATTAGCTGAAAATTTTTACGCAAGAAAATAGGGTCCTTGGCTCCTTGCATGTGACAGAGAGACCAAGTTCAGCTTTGAATGTTGTTACATTTGATGACGTGAATTTTGAACAAAAGAAGTCGTGAGAAGTTTAACTTTAAGGGCGTTTTATCATTTTTTTCACAATGTATCTAAGAAAAACCAGGCATATTTTCATGATCAGTTGGTTGGCTTTCAGTAGTGATTCTCTCTTCAGTAGCATGTATAGTAAGTTTGTCCTATCGATTCATGTGGTATTTGATCACACAAAATACAAAATACGGTCGTGATTGGGCAAATATACATGCGAATATATATATATATATATATATATATATATATATATATATATATATATATATATATATATATATATATATATATATATATATATATATATATATAGCAATTTAACCTTATCAATTTGATCGTAAGAATATGCATATTAAATTGTTTATGTTTTATACTTTAATAGTGTTTTTATAATAACCAACAATGAATGGCTCCCATTGAAACAATATTTTGACAATAGAAAATCCACATTTCTCATATAAACAATTTGCATCAAAACATGTTTTTACATAGAAATAGTTTTCATAAATATATTAAAATGTTTATTTTATATTTAAAATAAATTTTCAATAAGAAATTAAAGTGTCTGGATTTTGTCCTTGATCTAATAATCAAGTTTTACTAATTTTCTCTCTCTCTCTCTCTCTCTCTCTCTCTCTCTTTATATATATATATATATATATATATATATATATATATATATAGAAGCCACCACCATCTGTTATCCCAAAGTAGCTATGCACATGTGGGATATGTTTAAAACTTGGGGATCCTGAATGATATGACCCTGAATCTGTCTTCCTTTGGCATGAATAATTTTGTTAACAATCTGTCTCGTCTTATTCACCGTGACTTTAGCAATAATTTGTATAGATAGTATTACACAACGATATGGATTGGTAGTCTTCACCTTTGGAGGCACTGTCGTGCTTGGCTATTGAGCAATTATGGTAAGATCCACATTGCCAACCATTTTGCCCTTTAAATCTTCTCCCATGACACTCCAACCGTTTCCAAAAGATAATCAGGACGAAGAATAGTGGTTAGGAATAATATGTTTCTAAAAATTAACAAGTGCCAATTTTTAGATCATTAACAGAGACACTCATGCTTTGGAAGTTTTCATGTACATAGTTACCTTAGTTTGATCGGCCGTCGATGCAAAATATCTAAGAATAGGAGGTTTTCATTATTTCATCAAAAGTTCAACATGTTTTTCTGTGAAATATAATATTCAACGTTTATAACGACCCAAAATTTTTGTTTAGTTATTGAATACTCACTGCATATATAGAAGTTGTGGTCATGCCACTAGAACATGGTTGGTCGAAGCAAGTTGATGTAAGTGCATGGGGTGCAGTGCAGCGTAGGAAGCTTCAATGTAAGTCGGATCTCTGCTAAAAATACAATATATATATATATATATATATGATAATTGAAATTTGTCACATGATGGCTAAAAATTAAAAAGTAATATCATTGTAGTTTTATGGCATGTCTCTAGAAAGATTATCAATTGTTATATATATGTAGGATACCAACATTGGCAACAGTTCAAGCTGGGCGACCAATGTCTGTGTAGGTTACTTGCACGTCTAAGATACTGGTAGCTATGAAATAGCATGTAAAAAGCTATGATGTGTTAACAATTCTATGTAGGATACCTAACATAGAATTATGTGTAATGTGTTAAGAGGTAGAAATGATTGAAATACAAAAGCTATGCTTTTTTAAAAAAAGTTAATTGTTTGTAAGAGACTAAAGCATGTTTTTCAAAGCAGAAAAACCAATCGAATTGAAATGAATGATATTTTTTTTTTTTTGAAAAAATTTGGATACAATTGTTAACAATTTTCAAACATAAATTTTCAAACTGTTTGAAAAAAAAAAAAATCTTCATTTCTTCAAGTTGAGTGATTTTTCTGGTTTTGAAATAGATAAATTTAGTATTTTTTTAAATAGTTGGCTTTTTTTATTTCAATAACATCTACTTCTCAACATATAAGCCAGATTTTTTAATCATAATCTCATCAAAGATCTCGCATTCATTGAGAAAACTTCAGTAGAAATTATATGTTGAGAAAAAATCATCGAGAAGTGTACATGTTTTTCTCCTACCATTTGTCCTTTTGAGCAATTGAGAGCACATGGAGACAAAATGGAATGTGATTGATGTCATATCTTTTTCTGAAGAACAGGGATTGATCATGAAACTGACAATCTTTAACTGGGAAGTAGCAGTTGGGTTTTCCTCCCACATCTTTTAATAGAACAGTTTGAAGAATTGAAGTCGTTGAAATGGACCTGATATTTAACTCGTGGTCAGGTTTTCTAACGATCCCATTCAAACTTGAGGAATTCCTGAACCAAGCTTTATAATAGTGATAAAAAACTCAAAATCGATGATGGTAGGGCCGAAATTAACATAATCGAAGGTCACATTCTTTTTTCATTACCTACTCAAAACATATATAAAGGTTAATCAGTCTTGAAAACCCAAGAATGAAGCTTAAGCATTAGATGAGAAAATTAAAACTAGACCTGTTTGAGTTATCCTGCTATTGAATTGTGGGAACTTAATATACGTGAGAAATGAATTAAACCATATTATTTATAAGCATTGCCTATATGATATTTATATTTGAAAATATATCTTATCTGAATCTGGCTAATATCTACCCGAACCCAATCGGTGTTATTTCTTACATTACATCCGGCGACCCCACTTGCTCTGTCTCTAACCTCTATAAGTAGAGGAAGAGATACAGAGGGAGATGAAGTTGAGGAGTCTTGAAGGATGGATGGCACTTCCGGCACCACCAACATGCACGAGGCAGAAAAGCGTCGCCGCGGCCGCTGGAGTCCAGAAGAAGACGGAAAGCTCCGACTTCTTGTGGATCAATACGGCCCTCAGAATTGGAATTCCATCTCTATCTCTGAGAACCTTGAAGGTCGTTCAGGTACATGCTGTAGAACATTTCTCTATCTCTCTCTTGCAAAAGTTCTTGCAGTGCAAAGTTTGTACTTAGAAACCTTTCATTTCACAGCATATTCCAATCTGTTCATGTCCTAATATTGAATTTTTCTTATTGCTGGGTTTGCTTGCAGTTAAGAGTTGCAGGTTCAGGTGGTTCACGCACCTGAACCCCTGTTCAGAGGAGGGGGAAGAAAGGCTTCTTCATTCCCCCCCGCTTTGGGAAGAGAAAGCTTCACAACTTCATCAGCAGCAAAAATGGGAATGGGGAGATCACCATGAGCAACTCCCTAACCAAGCCTTCCACAGACGAAGAAGCCGCTGATACCTTCAATTCAGACCTCTGCAAGGAGATCAAAGACGGAGTGACAACCATGAATGAACTGAGTGGCTATGGGGAGAGTTCGGCTGGTCCGCAGAAGTTCAGGGTTATCAACAGCGAGAGTGAAGAACCGGATGAGTCCATGCAAAAGAACGTTCAGTTTATAGATTTTCTTGGTGTTGGGACTTAAAATCGTGAAATTTTAGGAGTATATATATATTTGGATCTTAGATACCCGGGGTTGGACCATGGCATTTTGTTGACACTGTGGCTGCCTTAACCGGGCAATGGGTACCTTTATTCGGTAGCATCGTTCCGACGTACCGGGACTTGTTATTTGTACGGTATGTTGATGTTGTGGGCCTTCAAACAAATTAGCCAGAAGCATTTCTGGGAAAAAGAGTACCAACAAGCTTTCATAGCTCAGTTGGTTAGAGCACCCGTTTAGTAAGCGGGAGGTCTTGAGTTCAAATCTCAATGAAAGCATTATTATGTTTAGCACATTCGTTTCCAAGTTTTTTTTTTTTTTTTTTTGCTTTTATTCTCATAACATAACCCTTAAATCTCCCACCTCTCCATAATTCATTTATTTTATTGGAAAAAAATATATCTATCTACAGCAAAGATATTGAATGAAATGGCAAATATATAAATCATGCACGATTGCTGCTTCGAATGCATCGAATTCCACAAATTTATTTATGGGGGCGAAAGACACAGAAGCAAAGATTTTATTAATGCTTTATCACATAAACGTACTCAGTTTTTGACAGTTCTTAATGCGATTTATCAAATCTGAATCTGACCCGATTTTTAAGTCGAATATTAATTTTTCTGTTTCATATCCGATTTTTTCGGATTGGTTAGATCGAATATCCGATTCATCCCTACTCGTATCTTTGACTTGCATCTCAAAAACGCATGAATTGAATCTCGAAAATCATACATTTGGACTGAGCTATTCTTCCCTTTCAACTTGAGATTCATGAATTTGAGGTATATTAAGTTTCGTAAATTTGGATTTCAAATCCATAGTTTGCTGAAATCGTGGATTCAAGTGTGTCTCACGTGAGATCTAATTAGTAAGTAAACTCGAATACGGCACTACCGATTTTAACGCTAAGTCGGAAAAAATCAGTTTAATTAGTTAGAATTTTTGAATTAGTGCTCCTCAACCCAAACTTCTTAGCTATACCATTGGCCTAACTCAACAACTTACATTTATCTATAGGAACTGCAGATAAAATTGATAAAAGATCAATATAAATTGACTGTTTCACATTTTTCACCAATTTATTTATTGATGCTGATAAGTTGAGATTTTCTTAAGAAAGAAATTAACTTACATTTATCTATAAGAACTGCAGATAAAGATTAATGAAAGATCAATATAAATTAACTGTTTCACTTTTTTCACCAATTTATTGATGCCGATAATTTTGAGATTTTCTTAAGAAGGAAATTGCTTTAGAATGTCGCTTAGAATCCTTAGATCTTTCTTGATTGAAATATTCTGGATATTTATATACGACGAGCTTCTTGAGTTCTGGCGGATTCGGATCAACTCCAGACCCCGGCAATCGTGGATTTCAACCTTATCAGGAGACCCCGCGTTCCTTCCATATTCCTTCTCCTTTCGAGGACGGAGCCAAAAGGAGGTGAAGGCCGGAAGACACCATTCCGCGGCTGCGTCTCCCTTCCCTTCGATATCTTGTCTTCCTTTGTTCAATTTGTCGTCGTCGGATTTCGTTGTGGGCAAGCGACGATGTTGGCAACTCCCGGTCGATCCCCTCGTCACCTGTCTCTCCCGGAATCCACAGCCACTCCCCTCCGAAGCCCTAACCCTAACTCCGTCCCTGATGCGTCTGAGGAACAGCGGCCGCTCAAGCGGCGCCGCCCCTCCCATCCGGTCGTCCTCGACGAGGATACCTACATCGCCGCCATCGAGCGCATCATCGAGCGTGACTTCTTTCCGGACATACCCAAACTCCACGACCGGCTGGATTGGTTATCCGCAGTCCGCTCGGGCGATCCCTTGCAGATCAGAGATGCCCAGTTGAAGATCCTCGAGCGCCGCCGTGCGAGCGGTGGTGGTTCGGGCTCCGGGAGGCACGCAACCCTAACCCCGCGGTCGGTTTCCGTGGTGACTCCGTGGACTCACGATCGCACGCCGGATCAGCGCCAGGAGTCGTCGATAGAGGAGAACGCGAGCAACCCACTTGCCGGAGAAGGCGACGGTGCGGAACCTGCGGTGGATTCGTCTCTGAGCCTTGACGCGTTCCTCCGGCGGTACACGAGCGAGGACAACGATAGCTTCTCGAAGATTCTGGAGAAGGTGAATCGCAAGCGGCGGGAGAGGAACCGATACCTCACGGAAGGTGAAACGTCATCCGGTGCGGCGGCCGCGCCCGAGAACGTAAAGAGGGTAACCGATGGGTTTGGAACTTCCGGACAGCCAACCGACACGCTTGAGGGGTGGAAGTTCACGGCTCAGAATCTGCTTATGTATGGGTCGGTGAGCCGGGATGAGGCGCCATTGACGGAAGCAGAGCTCGCGGAGCGGCTCAAGGCGGCAACGAAGGAGGTTGATGCGGCCAATACTCGGTTCAGTGGAAAGTTGGCAGACTCGAGGCTTCCAGAGGAAGACGGTCAGGTCACGATTCTGTACACTCCGGTGAGGGGCAACTCCCCGGCAACGACCTGGCCATTCGCCGGTCGGGGGTCCGACAAGGCAAAGAAATATGATCTCGAGGACCTCAGAAGGACGCCGGAGGATGGGAAGGGCGGTTACAGCTACGTAAGGACACCTTCACCGGAGCCTGGGGTGGAAGAGTCGCCGTTCATGACATGGGGAGAGATTGAGGGCACCCCATTGAGGTTGGAATCCGAGGATATGACAGAAGGGCCTCAATTCAAGATGCCAGATTTGGCGTCAAGGGATGTGAAGGCACACAATCTGTCGAGGGAGGCTGGACGGAGGCTGAGAGAGAAGTCGAGGTTGTTCGGGAAGGCTGGGTTGCCATTGCCAAGGGGGAGGAGTGCGAGCCCGGGGTTGCAAGGTTTGTCGCCTGCTGCTCAGAAATTTGTAAAGAAGGTGATGGCAAAGGCAGGCAGTGGAGTAGATGAGACACTGCGAGCAAGCTACCGAGCAAGTCCTCTGCCTTACGGGACTCCAAAGGCAGCTAGTAGGAGTCATAGCAGGCTCGGTAGGGAATCAAGTTTGAGGTCACCTTCTTGTCCATAAAATGGATGGCGAGAGGTCTTTATTTGTTTTTAGTACAAAGCAAAATCGCTTGTATAATTGCAGTCAAGTTGTTTCTTTGTTGCCTGTTGCTTGTATGTCTTAATAAGTCGTTCAAATTGCTGCCTTTCGACTTCAAAACATGTGCAATTTCTTGGCCAAGGTAACTCCATAGCTTCATACTTCATCGCTAGCTGTCTTCTTCTTGTATCTATGTGAATCAAGTAATTGACTGGGATGCATATTCGTAACCCTTGGCAACTTTGGAAATTTCATACTTGAATTTCAAATTTCGGAGAGTAAAAGTGCCGTAAATGTCTTTATTGTACTCTTGCTTTTGGAGGGTCGAAACTGTGTTCATTAATAGTTCAGCACACAAAGGAATTATGATCTCAGTTTCTCATGCTATTATGTTTTACATAGCTCATTCGTGCTTCCAATCTGGTGTGACTGGTAGCCCGGGAATATAGAAATCATCATGTGCTTGATATTACAAGCAGATACCCTCACGGCAGATTGTATCTAATGGATGTCCCAGTATGATAGATTACAATAATTGACAACAAAAACAGGATACGAGTTACGAGAGTATAAACTACAAAACTTGCTTCCCAGTTGATGGCAAATAAGATTGGGGGGAATTATTAAGGGAAGGAAACATGACCTTTTGACAGCAAGGAAAGTGACCAATGAATGACTTCGAGTAAGTGAGAGGTTAAGAACCCCCACAGCCAGAAAAGAGGCCTGAAGGGCCTCCCCATTCCTCCTGCTTTTGGGGTCGTGCTGCATCACTATCTACAATGACAGTGGCAGTGTTGTATCCTTCAATTTAAGTACTATGCTCCATCACCGTAACAGTTAACACACATATATGATCGAATTGGAGACGTGCCTTCTCACATGCTCTAAGTCCAACCAGCTATGTTATGTACTTTGAAGCCAATGGATGGTTAATCTATTTTCCTAACTGGAAAGTTCCTGCACCGATGGGCGATCTGCTTATGAACTATAAAGAAGCCGATGGCAGATGAGTTTGGTTAAGTATGGTTCCCGTTTTTGGAGAGGTGTTTTGCATGGTGCCTACTTGGCTCTTGGTGTTGGCAGTGGCTGCGTTGATGCTGCTAGTTGTTCTTCACTGTTTTGATGCAATGCATCCTTCTCATTTTTTGTATGTACATATAATTTGTTGGTAATAAAGGTAGCTAGCCTACCTCCCTGCAATCCTTTAATTGGAAACTTGCTTCCCAGTTTGGTCTGGAAGAATCTGTTGCAGATTTCTACCATTTCAGCTATCCTGCACATGAATACTTTTCACACGAGGATATGGAAATGGGTGTTCTAACTTCTAAGTAAGCTTCATTTGTCCTGTCTTCGTTTGTGTATTGAGAAAGCTTCCATTGTAAAATTTGAAGAAAAAAGTGCGTGGCGTCCAATGTTCCAGACAATGTTGTGCAGTTGAAACTGAAGAATACATTGGAAAACTGCAATGGTATTTAGACGATCAGGTGAGAGAAAAATTTCATGTTAGGATTTTGGACGCTTTATCAGATAGATGATCGACAATGAGAATTCTCGTTCCCTGGGAGCAATTTAATTTCCACAGTTTACAGTCTGGGCAACCCCGCATGAATGCATTTACCTAGAGAATTCTCGTTCCATGAATGCATTTTCTGACTAGTTTTTCCTCACAAACAGGAAAATGTGGAAAGAGGATTTCCATCTTTTCGTTGTTAGAGGGTCATGATAAAAATTTTTGATGTTTTTGTCCATCTAATCTACCTAGCTGTTCCCTGAAGTTCCATTTGAGAAATGAAATGCATTTCCTACATTCTTTCGTTGAGGAACTTAATGTTAAGTACAGCAGCCAAATTTTCTCCTCTCTGCTCGCTTTTTTCTTCGATCTTGTGTAGTGGTTGTCATAAAAAGGATCTGCTTCCCTGTTTGTTTTAACAGGCACTGTTGTTTTTCTCCCTTGTCTAGTCATGTAAATTGTAAACTGATGTATGTGAAAGTGTTCTAGTTATCCAATCCGGTGTTCACGCTTCCTGATCGTAAAAAAGGAGGTCCTTCTCAAAGGGCTGAAATAAAATAGAAATAAAAAAAGTCAAGCTCGACAATGTCAGCCTGAGTTCGACTCGATAGATTGATCTTGAAGTTCAAGCTCGATCCATTTAGGCTTGTTTACCAATGCCCATTAAATGGCAAGATTTTTAATTGGACTCGTTTAAGCTGAATGTGAAATGAAATCGTAATCCAGCCAAGTTGAGCTTATTAGAGTTGACTCAAACTAAACTCAAACTCATTTATGAGCGCTTAAATTTAACTTCGAGCTCGAGCTGGAGTCGAGCTTTAACATCGGTTGGCTCATTGTTTAGAGGCATAAGCATATTTCCAATGATTCCATTCAAAATTTATAAAACTATATTTGAAGTAAAACTCTTGCTAGGGGTTAGGCTCCCTACCTTTATTCAGATAAAATGAGGGAATGCACATCAGGGAAGGCTAGGAAGAACTTGTAGACAGGGCAAATCTCAATTACTTCCTGGTCTCTACAAAAGTTTTCTAGAGTGAACGTCCCAAACATAGTCGCAGCTAAGGCCCTTACCAATCCTGACCTCTCCTCTTACTGAGTGTAAGGTGTTGTTCCATTCTGGGTTTCTTCTCCTGCCTTCTAACACCTGATTCAATCTTCTAATCCAGTTTCCATCAAGCGTTAGTATGTAGAGGACGTCCCCATATTCCTTATGAAATGACAGAATTCTGTCCAGCACTGCCATCTCAGCTTCATGGGAGTAGGAACCAGGAACCCACATGAAGGCCACACACTTGCTTCCCTCCCCATAATAGCTTATCCCTGCAAGGCTGCAACCCGATTCTCCTCTCACATTAACCACATGAATGGAAGTGGTATTTTTGCTACCCTCCTGTCCACTTCATAAAGCAACCCAATGGTAATCCAGATTTGCCAAATTATTCTGTTCATTAGTGCTGAGCTGCATGTTGTGGAAGGCATCCCTGCATGAGCTCCAGTAGATCGTCGTCGGCAAGCGTTATAGTACAGCAGTTTTTCTGGACCCGCCGTATCTTGGAAATCTGTATATTCTTAAGAAGAATTTCTCCTTGAAGTTTGCGGTGAAATAGCTCCATCACCATAACAAAGAGGAACGGGGACAAGGGTTCACCCTGTCTCAGGCCCCTAGCCCATCCAAATCTTTCAACTAGGTTGCTGTTCACGAGGACCTCATACTGGACTGTCTCCACGCAGGTCATAATCCTCTCCACCCATTTCGGGTGAAAACCAAGTCTCAACAAGCATTGCGTTAGGAATTTCCATGGCACACGATCATATGCTTTTGACAGATCTAGCCTTAAGTAGCACCCCCTCCTTGGCCCAGAATTCCTTATAATTTAATAATCTCATCAGCCCAAAGAATATTATCTTGGATGTGCCTCCCTCTCGCAAATGTAGCTTGATTGTGCTGTATGATTCTATCCATAATCGATCTCATTCTCACGACCATAAGCTTGGCTAAGATTTTATATATAGAATCATAGAGAGACATAGGTCAGAAAACTTCCACCTTTCTGACTCCTTTTTTTTTTGAATCAGGCAGAGCATAGTGTGGTTTATGCTTTTCACCATCTTTCCTTTAAGCAAAAATCTTGAATTGCTAGTGTGACAGCATCGCCAATGATTGGCCTGCAATCTCTGCAAAAATAGTTGGGAAAGCTTTCTGAAGAAGCAGATCATTTTCCTCTGCCAATACAGTATTTCCATACAAAATCCCATCAAAGATGTTTCCCTGCGCTTCATCACTTCCCAAAAGCTCCCGGAAATGATGTGGACATGCTTCTAAGATCTGATACAGAACTAGATCTATAACTATTTTGCCCTTACTTTCTAGAATCGTGATACTACGCTTGATCTTCCTATTATTGGCCATGGCATGAAAAACATAATGTGTTCATATCTCCTTCTGAAAGCCAGCGGATCGTAGGCTGTTGGCGCCACACCACCTTCCTCCAACAAAAGAGCCTTCTCAAGTTTTTTCCAGTTGGTTCTGTAATAGTTGAATACGGTCGCTCAATTTACCAAAGGATGACTTATTCCAAGCTTCCAGCTCTTCGTTGACTAAATTAAGTTTTTCAAGCACTCTGAGCATGGGACATCCGGATACACAATTGTTCCATTCCCGTCTCACAATGTTCATGTCTTCCTCCTCCATCAACCATGGTTTGAATAAGCGAAAAGGTGTTTTCTCTCGACTAGCCACTAAACCCCTAACAGTTTGGTAAATAAGAACGCAATGGTCTGAACTAGCACTGCTATGAACTTTGAGCGAGCCCATTCCTCCCACCTCTGAAACCCACCTTAAGTTACTGAAGCACCAATCTATCTTGCTGTGTACTAAGTCCACGCCTTTCCTGCGGTTGGACCACGTGAAGTCGTGAACATTCTGCCCTCATCCTCATACTCCACCAGATTACACACATGAATGAATCGGCTGAAAGCCACGCATGAACGCACCCGAGGAGCAGCCCCTGTTTTCTGGTGTCTATCAAGCATGGCATTGAAGTCAGCAGACAACAAAGATGGACCTTCAATTCGACTAATAACAGCTTCAAGCCTGAGCAGACTATCCAGTCTTTCTTCTAACCTCAAAGGCATATAAACGCCAAAAACAACAGAGTCTCTATGCTCCATGGCATCATAGAAGCAGGCACCTATCCGGTCTGATACATAAACCACGCTAGATAAGTGGTGTCGACTTTCTTTCCAGCAGCATAAGATTCTACTGAGTCTGCAGAAGTGAATCCTCAACCCATACATGATTTCTTGGAAGTGGACTCTACCATCATTCACCTCCAGTCGAACTCTTTTCACCGACTAATACTTCAGAGGGACTTCCATGCACAATCTGGCAAAGCCAAGTTTCTCCATTTGCAAATTGCAGGGTATAGTTGTCTGCTCTCACAAATTGGCCACCCATGGCCTTGGCTATCAACCGCAGGCTGTATACGTCCCAAAAGACCGCTGAAAGATTGGGAAGTTGCACCCACATGGGGATAGTTTTCTCCTCATGAATCTTCATGTCCACAAGGCTTCTAGCGACAAGCTATTAGGAACCGGCCTCCAACCACCCATGAGAGCCTCTGCAGAACCTCGGCAAGTTCTGCTTAGTCTACCCGCACAAGGAATCGACCATTCCCAATGATCGAGAACCGGGGCTTAGCAACTTTGGTCCACACCTTTCGCAGCGTATCAAAGACAAATCGATAGTCTATACCTCCTTTGGATCTCCCTCCGTAGAAGCCTGCAATAGCAGCATATTGGAATTTCTTTTCCATGCATTGGTAAGCCTCTAGGGAAAAGACCACCTTCGGTTGCTCCCCTTCTTGTTCATCCGGACAGTCCGATAGATCGATTTCCTGACCACTAGCCACAACATGGGCCCATCTCTGCCTTTGCTTCTGATTAACCTGTCCAGCATTCCTTCGCTGAGCATGTACCAGTCCCTCCACCCCTCCATGAAGGAGGCGAGCGTTCGTCTCCTCCTTCGCAGCCTCCATCCCCAAACTCCCTGGTTTCCACCATCATGTCGTCAGCTTGCTTTGCTTCTGCTGGTGGGGAATCGGCTCCCGTCTCCATGGTGTCCGCCTCAGCCCTCACTCCCCGGCAGCCGCCGGGAGAGGAAGAGGATACAAGCGGAAGCCTAGTGTCGGATTCCCCTAATTCGGCAGACCTTCTCTCACTACCCCATTGAAAATTATGTTCAAATCACAATTCTAGAACTTAGGAATCATAGTTCTACTTTCTATGGTAAAATCACAATTTTAGAATCTTAATTGACAAGAACGAGCTTATAATTATAGAATCAAAATTCAATTCTTAATAAAAAATAAAAGTTTTAATTCTAAAATCTAGTGTTGGTATCTGGCACAGCTAATACTTCGTGAGTGAATCAAATCTCTTACACCTTGCAACTTTACTATCCAAATGTGAATCTTTTAACTGGCCCCAAGATCAGAGAAGGGAGATCTCCCTTCGAGTGAAAACCAACTTCATCCCTGGATGTCTTCAAAGCAAACTATGAGTTTCTAAAAAATCAAACATGAATTCCCGTTTGACATATATATAAAACTTCATCGTCTAACCCTAAACCCAATTGAGTTCGCGAGTCAACTTTTTGACCTGATGGCTTAGTCTTCAGTGAATCCGAATCTGAGTCATGAGTCTACCAACTATATTGTGGTCAACTATAATATATATATATATATATATATATATATATATATATATATATATATATATATATATATATATATATATATATATACTGTTCATATTTATACTGTTCATATTCAACTCACATTCTTTATTTCATGAAACTTATTGCTTGGAACATCTATTATCCATAGTGCAGATTGAGGGGCAGAATGTATAAATTCTTTCTAACAATATGCAGTGGATTAAAGTCATGTGGTGGATGATTCGTGATCAAACTTAACGGCAACCAAATTTCTAAAGTATAAGCATGCTGAAGTCGCAACTTAAATTTTGCTGTTGTAACCCCTCTAAGGAGGTTGGTATCATTTTGTCTCACTCCTCTCAATCTAATGGTATCCTTCATTGGGACCCCCTTTCTCGTGGATGAAACTGATTTTGTCACTTAGGTCTTTATCATAAGTGACTTTTTTGTATATTGTGTACATTCCTTCCACTCTTTTGTATCTTTTGTGCATATTTAATAAACTTCCCCCAACAGGATTGCATTGGAAATGTGAGACGTGAGAATTTTGGATCCGCTCTTGAGATCTCAGCCAAACAATCGCACCTCTAGAACTACTAAGCTTGAGCGGAGGAAGAGCCGCACCAGTTTATCCGGATAAAGTGGGATAAGTCTATGCGAGATCGAAGCGTCGAGCTCTACAGCTGCCGAAGAAAACCGCTCGGACAGCGAGTCCTCCCGGAAATAGACGCAATCCAGATTTAGAAAGTTCCCGAACTGCGAAGTTCTCGCAAAAAAGTCCAGCGCTTTCCTTCCCTTTTTCTTTCGGCCGGTGGCGTCCGAACGTCCCCTCGACTCCTCTTTCCCGTCTGGACCCACGGTGGCGAAGACCCGGCCCCAACTTTCAGGGACCAAAATACCCCTCATTTGACGCCGGTCTGACGGAAGAGCCACCAGATCCAAACTCGTTTCGCAGACGAGTCCAATATCCAAGTTCCGATTGGATTCGAGCCTGACTATAACGAAGGTCTGTGTTCAAATTTCATGAGTTTGGCCGACATTATGTATTTTAGATGATAACGAGCTAACTTCACTTACATAATTTTCAACAGCAAAACATTGACTTAGTTTTGGATTCATTTTCAACAATTCAATATGACTTAGTTTTGGATGAGTGAGAGGTTAACAATTTACTGCCCAAAAAAGAGATATGAAAGTGAGGTCTTAGACTTTATTGATGTGAGCATGATACCGATATGAAAAGTACGATTTCAATTGTGAAGTAAAAAAAAACAAATTTAGATATGAGTTATATTTTTTTCATCGTTTTCATTGATATCTAAATATGTGCCCATCTAATAAATCAAATATAAGCAAAACTAAGTTCAATTCAAATTCAATCTATTGACATCCTAAATTTTGCGTTAAAATTGAGAGGGGTAATGTGTGCCGAGGTTAGTCTGTGTTAATCTTTAGCCAGCCATGTGGGTTTTGGGTTTACAACAGGAAGGAAGTTGTTTGGCAATAGCAACAATTTTGTTACTTTATTATGAATATGCTTAAAAAAAATGGTAAATTCAAGAATTCATTCTTGAAACGATAACAATTATTCTTGAAACAATAACAATGTGTTATTATAACCAAAACAATACAAAAAGTTCATCATCATTCACGGATTAGATCTGAACTTAGATCCGACCCAAAAGGTAATGTTAAAAGACGAGACTACTTTGGTAATTCATTCTCTTACTGCCAACGTCCCGGAGACCGCGGTGAGAAGGAAGACGCGACGGCGACGCGTTTGTCACACGCAAAGTGGAGCCCGTAGAGACCGGTGCAGCCGGTTACCCAATGAGGTTGACTTGAAGAAGCGAGACTCTTGTCCCCTATCACCCAAAACAAGGAAAAAGGCGAGAGAGAGAAACCCCGCCCACCGGCAATGGCGTCGCTGGAGTGAGGCTTCCAGAAACCCTAACCCTAATTTCGGACCCCTCTCTATCTCTTCCTCTCTTTCTGGGAGGAAGGTTCAGGCAGGCTTCCTCCCCGGTAAGCAGCAGTAGCAGCCTCCTTCTTGTTGTTGATCTATTGCTACTTATTCCTTTTTCTGAGGTAGAATTTTATTTTTTCTGGTCTTTGGTGGTTTGGAGATTAGGCTTGGCTTTGCAATTGCTGGTCGAGATATATCTTTTCGTTCTGGACGTTCTAATTTCACGGGAGGTGGTTAGGGTGGGGAGGTGAGGGATTTTGATGAGAAGGAGTTGAAGGACCAAAATTTGGGGGATGGGAACGTCGTCCGGCGCGAGCTTCCAGCCTCAGATGCCGCCTCCGCGGCTGGCGAGCGGGCTGCAGACTTCTCTCTCGCTCGCCTCCTCCGAGGCTGGCTTTGGTGATCCGCCGGAGCCGGCGTCGAACTCCGATCCAGGGCAGGGCTCGGCTACCGAGAGCGCCAGCTCGAGGGAGACGTGGTCTGCGCACAACAGCAGGGGTGAGGCGACCGGCGGCGGTGGTGCAGAGCTGTCCTCCGGCGGAAAGCGGGTGGCCGAGAAGGAGAGGGAGGGCGTTGAGGAGGAGAGCAACTACCGGGCTGCGGAGCAGGCGGTCGTTCGACGGGTGGCGAGCTCGGACCGGATTTCGCTTCGGGATGTCGCCAAGGAGCGGGTGGAGGTGGTGGCGGAGCGGATGCAGGCGATGCCTGAGGAGCTACTTGAGGAGTACAGGGGCGAGCTCCGGTCTATTCTGGAGGGCACCGGGGGGCCGCAGCAGCGGGAAGAGTTCCTCTTCTTGCAGAAGCTTGTCCAGGGGAGGCTGGACCTCACGGCGAAGTCTCTGGTTCGAGCTCATCGGGCACAATTGGAGATCTTAGTAGCCATCAACACGGGGATCCAAGCATTCCTCCACCCTACCGTCTCCCTCCCCCAGTCGTTCCTGATCGAGATATTTACCTACAAGCGATGCCGCAATATTGCCTGCCAGAATGCGCTTCCTGCGGATGACTGCTCCTGCGAGATCTGCACCACCAGGAATGGCTTCTGCAATGTTTGTATGTGTGTGATCTGTAGTAAGTTTGATTTCGAAGTGAACACTTGCCGGTGGGTCGGTTGCGATTCGTGCTCTCATTGGACTCATACCGACTGTGCCATCCGTGGGGGTCAGATCACTATGGGGCCATCCCGCAAGGCCGGGGCAGCGTCCTCTGAGATGGTGTTTAGATGTCAAGCTTGTAACAGGACGTCGGAGTTGTTGGGATGGGTAAAGGACGTGTTCCAGCAATGTGCGCCACGGTGGGATCGGGAAGCACTGATAAGGGAGCTTGATGCTGTCAGCCGGATCTTCAGGGGGAGCGAGGACTCAAAGGGACGGAAGCTTTTCTGGAAGTGCGAGGAACTTCTAGACAGGTTGAAGAATGGAGTTGCGGAGTCTGCTGTCTGTAAAGTGATGTTGCTTTTCTTTGAAGGTAATGGTTGCTTTTATTTTGTGTTTTCTGCAAGTTTTCTCCAACTTTTAAGTCAAAGACGTATGCTTTCATACATTACTGGGGCAAAGCAGTTAGTGTATCAAGACCAAATCCTGAGAAAGCGAGAATGCAAGATGGTTCCAATTGCATGGGAAGACTAAACACGCGATAATTCATATTGATTGTTGGGATGCAATCATTTTGTGCCACTTTGACATCCATGTTTTGTTGATTGAGATTGGCAGTACGCATTAAATTGACATCCATGTTTTTGTTGATTGAGATTGGCAGTACGCATTAAAGAGGTGCTGCTATGTGTCTCTTTTTTATGCCCATGCTGATGATTTTTTTTCCTATTCCTTTTAGTCTTGGTCCATTCACATACTTTGTTTTAAGCAGCGTAGTTGCATGACTGTAGTTCGATGTGAACTTTAATTCCAATCAAGATCTAAATGAGTCAGAAATTTCAGTTGAGCTAAATAAAATAATAATGATATAATAGTACCCGTAGTGTTCTTATAGTAATTAAGACAAGCCATTATATGGCTTGGATAACTAATGCTGCTATATGTTACCACTTCAAATGTTACTATGTAATTAAAGAATGTATAGTATTCTGGACGGTTGTCCACATGCATGTGCGACCAAAGAAAATTCCCTTGTCACGTTTCTGCTTGATGCAAAGCTGCAAATGATAAACCTCTTTTCTTTTCCTCAGACACAAAGGGACTTAGATTAATTGGGTTGGAGAAGACTGTTTAACGGGAGTCAAGTTTCAATTTCTATTGTCATCAGCTCCCTGTGGCACCCATAAGTTCCACCAAGCAGCCAAGTGAGGGTCTGGGGTGCTAGCCCCACCCTTTCTTTCCCATAAATTCCAATATTAATATCACTGAAATTTTGCTGACAGAACCACAAGAAAAGATGAGATTTAGTGAAAATTGTGTTATACACCAAAGAAGTCTCTCTCTCTTTGTCAGAGTGTTAGTAATAGTTCCCAAGTGCATCATGTAAGGTGTCTTATTTTGTTTCTGCAGAGATAGAGATGGAGGGGGCTAAGAATCCTGAAGCTGAAGAGTCTGGACGGCTGATATCACCACAAGAGGCTTGCAATAGAATAGCAGAAGTGGTACAGGAGGCTGTGAAGAAAATGGAGATGGTGGCCGAGGAGAAGAAACGAGCATACAAGAAGTCTCGAGTGGCATTGGAAGCATGTGACAGGGAATTAGAAGAGAAAAGCAGGGAAGTAGCTGAATTGCAGATGGAGAGGCAACGGAAGAAGCAGCAAATTGAGGAACTTGAGACCATAATTAGGCTGAAGCAGGCAGAGGCCGACATGTTTCAGATTAAGGCCACTGAAGCCAGGCGTGAAGCTGAGAGGCTGAAAAGGATTATGCTGGCCAAATCTGAGAAGGCAGAGGAAGAGTATGCTAGCAGTTACCTGCAGCAGAGACTGAATGAGGCAGAAGCGGAAAAACGTTGCCTATTTGAGAAGATCAGGCTTCAGGAATCGTCCAGGCTATCAGGTGGAGGTGAATCTTCTCAGATGTTGATGCTCTGTAAGATACAGGATATGCTTAAGAATGTGTACAACGTGCCCCCAACCAAGGTAGAAGGGCAGAGTACTGCATCAGGAGACCATCAAACTATGGGATCAGTCCCTTAAAAGAAGTCTTGATGAGTGAAAAACTTAAATTTAGTGTTTTAAGCAGAAGACACTCGGTCAGTCTAAGTATGTTGAACGCTTAAGCAATTGCTCTTGCCAGCCGGACCAGACTCTTGTTTGATAACTGATATCCGACATTTGAGGGAGCCAAGCACCTCATGCCTTTTGTGATTCAGATGGTTTTCAAGCTTCAGTAATTGTGGCTGCATTTATCCACTTTCTGTTGGTACATTCTTGTATAATATCTATTGCTAGTTTTTACATCAGTTACCATGGTATTAAACCAAGTTGGCATTTTCAAAAGGTTAAGCGCCTCATTTCAAATGAAGTTTAATAAGTCGCCTTGAGATAATTAGCTTTAATATAGGCTCTTCTTTTTTCCGCGGAATATAAACTCTTCTTTTAGTTTGTCCAATATATGTAATGTTTTCCAATATACAGTCGCGTTGTTGTAGTTACTTGCCAGGCATTGTTCCTTCAGTTCATGGAAGGAAGATTACAAGGGGAGCTTCCTAAGCAGTTAATGTCCGGCGGAGGCAAGTAACCATTCTTTTATGAGAATGTACTGCCTGGGCAGGCTGTATTCATGTATTTGAGCAGATCCTATTTGGGAGAAATTCATGGCCTTGCTTTTTAAATTTTTTTCATCTGTAACGGAAGAACGATTCTGTGGTGAGAGACCTAGCGGATACCTGGGCGGGCTGCATTCATGTATTTGAGCAGATCCTATCTGGGAGAAATTCATGGCCTTGCTTTTTAAATTTTTTTCATCTGTAACGGAAGAACGATTCTGTGGTGAGAGAACTAGCGGTGCTAGTTTATAACTGTTGTCTCTATGCTTACTTCTCCTGCAACGTGAGCCTCCAAGGTGAAGATCCACTAACTACTCCCATTGGTCTTCTCTCAGACGAGCGCATTGCCCCATGGCACAGTGAAGACCATAGTGAACTGCCCATTAGCCAGGATCTTTCCTGGTTTCGCTAGCAAATGGTCTCTTCGTGCTCTCTCTCTCTCCGTCACGAAGGTTTGCTGCCAAATTCCGCTACTGCTTTCAACCTGTTTTCGTTACTGAATCGACATTTTCCAAAAACCTCAAATTTCCAACTTTATTGAAATTATAGCACCTGTTCTATCATCGCATTTTGCATCCCTTCCGGTCGCAACATCGATTCAATTGATCAGACTTGGTTTCGGTTATAAATGGACCTTATGCTCTATTTGGGAATCCACTGAACAAAACTGATGCATATGCTGATATCTCAGTAGCCCTTGGTACGGAAGGCTGGGAAGCCATGATGATGCCAATGATAATTCCTATGAACGATGCTGATGATCATTCATACTGTTGGGTGAACTCAGCCACCAAAAACTTGACTCTAATGATATGAATGTGCTTATCATGCTGCACTACCAGGTTAAGAAATTGAATCAGCTTGCACGAAGGATGCAGTAGATCGTATTAATCAGGTAAAGACATGCAGAGTTGGTTCAACTTCTTACAGCCCAAACACTAGGAAACACGCCACACCCACCCACACCGCCGTCTTGCCCGGCCTTTCTTAGATGTGTATCATTGCATTCAATTTTGAAAACAATGAATAACAAAGGCTTTGCATCTAAGTACATTATTATGTAGCACTCGCACAGGGAATGCTGCCCACAAAAGGATGTCAAGTTGAAGGCTCGATCAAATCCCAACCCCCTCATAATACGGTTGACTGAGCTTTCCCATGATGACCTTGCAACGGTAGGTGGTCGAAGCTCACCCTCATCATAGAGAAACTATACAAAAGACTTTCATACGGACAGGAAGGTAGAAGAGTCCTATGTGATTTCTGTTGGGAAATTATCTCTTGTACACAAGGCGCAAAGCACAAGAATAACACAACCGAAGTTGGCATACAACAGCTTTGCTATTTTCTGGATGAAGTCTGTCTTTATTGACATCAACATTGCGGAAATTTGCTGTTTCATCTCAAAAGAGGAGAGTTGCCCAAGCTCCTATAAATGCAAATCCACCTATAGGTGCTGTATGAGAATATTTTCTATCTTCAAGAAAAGCCACTGTGTAACATCTGCAAGAAACACAAATCCCCTTGTCTACATCACTGCACATCTTAAACAACTAAACAAGTAATGGTGCCAACTATGGGGGAGAGTGGTGCACCCAAGACCACCTTTCCCTAAGAAAAAACAACAATCTGGCATGCATGTGGAATTTTACTTGGAAAACAGCATGTATTCCACACTTATTTAGAGGACTTGTCAGGCTTTCAAGGCTAATGCAAAATAATTAAAAATGAAGTACCACAACAAATTACTTTGTCCCGTCGAATGGCAGAAGAAATTATTACGAACTAGAAAAGTATTTGTGTGCATTTGTGGAAGAGGTCAAGTGATGACAAAAAACAGGAAAAATTTTAATTCATGTCATTCCTATCACACGTTAGAAAGCATTTGATGTCGCCAACATAACAGAATACTTGACCACTAGAGGTAAGGATGACCCAAATGGCAAAATTAATTTACCAACCAAAAGCAGCTATTCTTAAACCAAGAATAGCTAGGAGAAACCAAGAACAAAAGCACATAAATAAATAACACAAAGACCACAACAGGCAGTTTGTACTTCCAAATCCTGCCAAAAGTGAGCTACTAGTGTAATTAATAAAATTATGGACCTTCAAATAAACTTAGCCACATGATAGATGTGAGGCTTCAGGATATGCTCAAGGAAACCACATTGTGTCCTCATTAAATCTTTAGCTGGACCAGGTAATCCTTCGCTGGGTTTTCTGTAACATGTGCTAGTAGCCCTAAGTACTTATTTATTTTGCAATGTTAGGGATACTATTATCCAGGTAGCACATTTATACTTACTGACATAAAGAGATCCTAGGACATGTCAACAAGGAAAATTCTGCTTTCCAATTAAGTGCACGTATATAACTTTTCATTTCCTTGAAGAGTAACCTGGTGGTTTACATCCCTTATCATGCTACCAGAAAAGCAAGATCCACTGCTACTTACTAGTGATTGATCCCAAATGGGTGTCCAAAGAGATCCCTATCTTCTTCGAAGTCAGATATCCTCTTATCCTAAAATTTCATTCTCTCTCTCTATTAATAATGTCGTTTCCATTCTCTCTCTGTGTTTCTCATGGACCAAAGCCTACTACATTTGGGTTTACTTTGAAAGTTTGACTGAATGATTGTGAAAATGAAATCCTATCATGACGAGGATACCTTTCTTTTAAAAATAACATATTCCCTTTATCTCTTCTAATCCTCGTCGGTTCAAAAATATTCTGCTTTCTTCATCCTACAATGCTTCTGATGAACAGCTTTATGAGGCACTGAACTACTTTGAGTAAGACTATCAAAATCTGTTTAAAGTTTCCATCTCTGCTTTAAAGTTTTTAGCTCCTTTGCACGACTTTTAGTCAGGCTTAATTTCATGAGACCATAACTTTTTATTTCCTCTCTTTCCAGTTACCTGCAGAACAGATATGTTTACTTCTTTACTTGACCATCAGTTAACTTGTTTTAGAAAAACTCAGAAATTCTAAATTCTTTACATAAAGGGAAACCATGTTACTCCTTTAACATAGAGTACAGATTTCTCGCATGATCTTGATGGTTTAGTTGAAGTTCTATCAGAATATACCTATGGGGGAAGAAGAAGAACATAATACTCCTGACGAAACTTCTTCTAAGTTCTAAATTGTCAATTTTCTTTCTGGATGAAGATTAAGAGTTGACAATGGTACGTACCAATTATACCCTACCCTAAGACATTCATGTTCGGATAGCACTATAGCAGATGATTGTACTACTATACAGATGTGGAATATGTTGTTCAGAACTGTTCCCAAATAGCATAAGCAAGGGTGATATACTTGAAAACGTTTCACAAGAAAGGTTAAATGTCTAGAATAAGATAATAGACCATGGTTAAAACTTAAAAGCATTATGGATCAATTGCCCACTGAATTGAAAAGGTAACGTACCATAGTATGGAGTTTTCTTGGACGAAAATACCATGTTCATGCTACCAGTATTATTATGTTCATCAAACCACCTAATGTTTTAGCAATTGAGACAAAACACTTGCAACACAAAATAAGGTAGAAGGGCTTGTTGAGAAAGTTTGATCAACATCAAATTTTCGCAAGTGCTTGCTACTGGCAACTCATATGAGCACTTGCAAGGTGGTGGCACTCTATTAGGAATTTAGGAGGAAGGAGCCTGTAAGGAGGTGGCTATCCAATAAGAGGAGGTGCTTACGAGATAAACATAGGTTGTCATGTTACTTGATCAATGGCTGGCCCCCAATTCAAATGGGGGATTTTAAAGCCTGATACATTAGACAAGTCAAACCTATTGGTGGTGCAATTACCTTAAGTGTTCAGTTTCGCCAATGCTACCAATTGATTTCATCAATCCTAGATTTCACAATTACGTTTCCAATGAGAACATAAATAAGCAGTGCATGAACCCAAGACGCTACAGATAAGTTGATGCACAGTCATACACTACAAGAGTTAAGACTCCAAATCCCAGGAAGGGCGAAAGGGTCGAACACCCAACAATATGGATGGAGAACACAGCATTAAACAATTCATGGACTGGAAACCAAGAAGCTCTGGAACTAAGAAATGCCAAGGAGGCCTACAAAATTTAGGACTAATAATTTGTAGAAAAATAAACAAATCCCACAAAAACATATGCCAAAAACTTATCAAACAGAATCATGGATCTGCGTTACAACGTTAGAATAGGAACTTCTGAAGTGAGAGAGGACACTGCGAACTCAAGAAATCTGAAAGGGTAAAACGGATCGAACACTTACGTTCCCGAGAAGAGAACGATTCCAGCAGTCATAAGGCCACCAAACTACACCAAAACAAAACATCGTGACACCAAGTACAGTATTCACATCAAGATCAACAATAACATGACTCCTGATCCAAAGGGAGAGAAGGCAGACAAAGGACAGGCCATAATAGAAGGAGAAATTGGGTGCTCACCAGGTTGGGGTGCTTGGTAAGAGGAGCCGCGAGCAAGGCTGCTGTGTGGACCAGATGATACAGGGATGCTGTATGCCAAACCTATTATATTTATCAATTAGCCACCAAATCCTTCAGAGAGAGGAAGAGAGGGTGGGTTTTCCTTTCTACCTCTTTGTATGCAGGGTTCTTGGGCTTGAAGACGTGGGCACCGTAAGTCCCAAGGCCAAGAGCAGCTACACCTGCGTTTTTTCAAGTTTCAACTGCAACCTTTAGCCGTTTCACGCGCACACACACACACACAGAGGGAGAGAGAAAGAGAGAGAGGCGGAGGGGGGTGGTAAGACCACTATACCGGAAATACCAGCCACCTTGTGCCAGATTGCCGGATTCATTATGCTTCTTCTCTGTCTTTCCCCTTTCCTTGGGTATCTGTTTAACAAACAGCGGTCAGAGTCCTCCCCGCCTTCAAGTCCCCCTTCTTTCTGCCTCGATATGCTGTGACGGCCCATCGGGACAGGAAAGAAGAACGGCAGTTGGTTCACGTTGGTCGTCTACTGACGTGCCAAATTACCAACTTTCGATGTTCTGACATTGTCTCCGTTCATCGTGATGATCAACGGCCATGACGGCCGCACTTCATGAGGATAATGGCATGCAAGCATCGAGCATGTGGCCATTCTGCCAATTATTTGGGTTACTTCGTATTTACAATCCATTGATTTGATGTGGATGTGAGGTGAAAGGTACAAAGTAAACAAGGAGCTTGATTCACAAAAGCTAGAGTTTGCACTCGAGCTCCATAAATGGAGCTCAAGCACGACTGGATGATACCATGGAGAGCTCAAACTCCATTCATTTAACTCGTTTTTGTTAAGGATATCTTTTTTTTTTCTTTTAACTTGTTTAGTTTGTTTAGTTGCTGCTCGTTTAACTATTTTTCATTATAATTTAAAATTCATTATGAAGTCAAACCGAATCAAATTCTTATAATTGGAACATGATTCGTTTAACATTTCGAACATATATTTGAACTCTTAACTCGAATCGAGTTTTGGTATTTGAGTCAAGCTCAAGCTGGCTCAACTAAGATTCACACATAAATTCTAATTTTGTCATTTTACATTAAGAAAGATTGAATAAAAGATCCGAAGGGAAAGGTATGATCATAAAGTTCACGGTTATTAGATCCTGATAATTTTAATTTACAGGCAATTGAACGCCCTCTTCAAGAGAATCCACATTTGGATCTTTTGAGTGAAGCAGCAGTACACCATATATTTGGTCCAACCACAATTATTAGTTGATACTATTCTAACAACCAAATGGATGACGTTAATAATTAATTATTGTTATTCTAACAGCCGAATGAACGGGTCTCATAATTAAGCAACAATTTGAAGAAAAATGACGGGTGATGAGATTCACTTTCAAACTTTAAAGTGCCCACGTTAAATTTTATCCAACTTCTTAATCAGAGTCAAATGGATCACATTAAATAGTTGAGCCAAGTTCAACCTTAACATTTCAATATGGATTTGGAGAATTTTAAGTTTAATGTTTTTGGCTCAATTTGTTTCTGATCTCCGTAGTACATTCTAAGGAGCTATTTGACAACTGAAACATCGTGAGTGTTTCCTGAATCTACCTAAGAAATTGAGGTAGTTATATATAAAATTAAAACTTAATGTTTTTATAAATCTGTCTCTATTTTTAAATAGATTCATGGAACACTCACATTATGTTATGAGGTTTGATTGTTATAGGCGCCATCCTTTTAGAAAAGCTAATACAACCCTAGACCCGAATACGAATCAGGTTTGGAATGCAAGCTTGCTTAGATATGTAGCGTGGCTCGATAATTTTTCATAGGAGAGTTTCATATGAGTTCATACTTTAAATGTACCTTATATTTTAAATTCACCTTGCATTGTACGGGTTAGGTTTGAGAGTTGTTTGATCCTGACTAATGTAGTAGAAGGGGGTAACCTGCGGAATTCTTACTTGGCAGATAATAGAAAACTATGGGACAAAAAAGACCAAGAAAATGACAACCCTTATAACTATCATTGAGAGATCCATCCTCTCCTAAGTAGGGTTGCACATAAGCCAAGTCGAGCCCCGCTCAAAAAACTAGAGCTTGAGCTCCGCTCAAACTCGAGTCAAGATCCTTATAACAAGCTCGAGCTTGACTCGACTACAAAAAATCAAGCTCGAGCTCGACTCGTTTAACTCATTTAACTCGTTTAGCAGTAACTCGTGTAAGTATTAACTTGTTCAATTCATGTAAGCATCAAATCGTGTAACTCGTGTAGGCATTTAACTTGTGTAACTTGTGAAACCCGCTTTGATAATATTATATAGAGTACCAGTTTGCGAGTTGAGTAGAGTATAAATGAGTCGAGTTCCTGAAACTGGAACTCGACTCGTTTATCGTTCTGAGTATCTTCATAAGTTCGAACACAACTCGTTTATAAACGAGTCAATCACGAGCTGAGTTTTTTTGAGTAAGTTTGAGTCTAGCCCAAGTTGGCTCGGCTCGTTGTGCAGCCCTACTCCTAGGATGTTTGATAGGCATGGCATTCTTCATGTTGGTTGAAGAATGTCTGATCCGTACAATGCACTTTCAAACACGATGACCTTACATTGAGGACGAATTTGACCACCTTCCTCTTGTTTTACATGAAAATGAGCGGATGGAAGGTTGGAATTTCCGTCTGGTTGGTGGATATCTCTCATCATCAAACACAACCTTCAGGCAATGTGCACTGGTCTTTACAGCAGACCTGTTCACTGCGTACATAAAGTTGAGCGCTCACGGGTCGGACTTGTTATTCACTTTCTCATACTGTTCACCCCTTTGCCCTGTTTGATAGGGCAGATATTCTTTTCCCCTCATTTTACTAGGAGAAGAATGTCCATGATGTATCTCATATCACCTGCTTTGACGAGGAAAACCACTAAGGGGTTTGTCTGGGAGTAGTCGGCATCTCGTGAATCTATTTCAAAGATTGTGACAAATTCGTGAAATTTTAATTGTAGTATTCCATAAATTTACCTATTTTTTGGGAAATATTTATGAAACATTCCTAAATGAATGATCTAATGGCTGATAAGTACATTAAAATCAATTATTTCAAATTCATTTGTAGTTGACCGGCGTTTATTGGTAAGGAAAAAACATATATACAGCAAAACCTTCATCGCTTCTCTTCACTTATGAAACAAAGACTAAAAACCATATGAATGTCAACCTAAATTACACTTTCAAATGGATTCGATATCCTTACCCTCTCTCAATATATGACCCTATAAGCCCACCATGCCTTCCCTCTTTTTTATCAACTAAAAAACAAAAGAACTTTTAAGTTTTTATATTATAAAATTGCACGCTCAGTTAAGTTATTCTTTCTCTCGCTTACGTATTTCCTCCTATCAATTCTCTTTTGCTTGGTCAACTTTGCGAAGTAGCTGATGCCAGCAAAAGTAGGAGGCAAGGAACCCCAAGGATCTTTAAGATGAAAAGGTGCAAACTAGATCAAGTTTCAATCCTGCTACTCTGGATCTGGGCTGCCGGCGATGCCTTACAGGACCGTCCCGACGGCATTGACAGGTGGCAACTGCATACTTGTCGTGTTTCGTGGTCGAAGTTCACCAAGATTCTGATAACAAGGAGGTTGTTTGCAAACTTCTAGAATAGGAACTCCACTGGTCTGTAGATCGTTTAAGAAATCAAATACGCGATGCATTCGATGTTTTGGATTTCATCTAACTAGGGATGTCAGTGGATCAAATTCAGATCATATATTAGATTGAACTCTTGAAAAAGGTCCTATATTAAAAAAATTCATTAAAACTTTAAATTTGGTGTTAGATAAAACATTGTGGTTAAGATTTGAGTGTAAATTTGAAAGTCGGATTCAAATTGCAAATTAAAAAAATGGATTCAAATGCAGTGTAAACTTTTGGTCATCGTTATTCAAGTATGAATTCAAATCTTAATATGTGAACATCTTATACATTGGAAAATGTATATCCAACTCAAATCTAGTTAATTCACCCCTCTAACTATAAATATATGAGTAAAGGTGACTTGTTATATAGAGTCACATAGTCATCTAACTAGTACCGTCCATCTAAACCAAATTGATGATAGAGAGAAAAACAAAAAGAGAAAGGTGTAAGCTTTATATTTTTTTCTTCTTGATTTTCTCTTAAGAGTCCATCATGTTGGATCAAATGATCCTGGTTAGAGGACTAGCTGACTCTTAAAAGCCGGAGACACCATTCAATTTCTCTCTCTCTCTCTCTCTCTATATATATATATATATATATATATATATATAATGGTCTGGACCAAGTAATATTTATGGTCATTTGGACACTTTGATCATATTCTTGCAGTTATTTTCATTTAACTCCATGGGAAAATTTAGTAGCTCAAACCTATTAGTTTGAGGAAAAAGCTTCAATCTGATGCACACATTAATGTCAGGACTCTTAATATCTATCAACATAAAACTATTGATTTTAAAATCTCTAGAGAGTTTAATTTATGCATTAATGTCTTCTTTTGTTTTTCAAATATATAAATATTTGAGTGGTTCAATTTCAAGTTGTGAAGAAAAGGCAAAATCTGGCTGAACTAACCATCTATACAAGAAAAGCATACAAAGTGGGTGGATCATGGAGGAATAGGTGAACATTTTTTAAAGAGCATTGACCCAAGTACATTTTTATACGCGGGAACTTCACTTACTCAGAATGGCTTCCTATGCTTTAATATAATAAATTAATTATTTTATAGCCTTTAAAATGAAATATATTTGCACTTTAGTACCTAGAATATGAACCATTGTTTTATATCCTCAAGGGAGTTGGTACAATAAATGAATTAGGGGTTGGTAGGCAACCAATATTTATTTTGAATACCAAAAGTGTCAGAAAACGGGAGTACCAATGCACAAGTTGAATGTTGTACGAACAACACTGAGACACTAAAAGCAAACCCTGTACCATAAGAAATAAAAGCTTAGTAGGGCTTTGTCCTTAAGTGGACAATAAGGTCTCCCCTTGCTCACCCAAAAAGAGGGATACCTTGCTAATTAAAACAAAAGATTAGAGTTTTAAGGGATAGATTGCCAAGATCCTTAAATTGTGCCTCCCTATTGGTCTTCCCAATATTTTATTTTTCTTTTGATAAATGTAACCATATACATGTTGTTCAAAATATATGTTGATCAGGTTCTATAAGCTGACAAACTTATTATAAGTTGAAGATTCACATTTATAGACATATAAAATACATTGATAAGATGGATTTGTGAAAAAGTATGTGCATTCACACAAACATAAACATTACAGTGCATATGTGTGCATCTCCTAATTGAGTAAGACTGACATATGCCAAAAGATTGGTACTCTTTCTTGTCATTGGGAAAGGACATATAACCATATTAAAACTTGTTCAAGAATCAAATCTTTATCAAACTATTAGACTTTGCTTGTTCACAATTAGCAACTATAGCTATGCGTGGACGACGGAGGATATTATTTGCGCATCCTCATGAGTGGGATTAGATTTTCCTATATCAAAGGTGATTCCCTATTTGGAAATTTAAAAAGTGTTGATCGAAAGTTTCAAATTTCTGTTTGTTTGGGGGTGCTATTGTAATACGTAATGGAATAGTAGGTCTTACGCAATTTTATTTAATATAACGGTCGAGAGAAATCTGGAAGTCCTTGTGTCTGGGTATAAATTGGCGATTTCTCGAGCGTCTTCACGTCTCGTTCTGTTCTTCCATTTCTCTGTCGACTTCTCCGTCGACGCCGTCTTTTCGTCTCTCGGAACCCTAACAGACCCTAACTCTGTTCGTCCTCTTTGTCTCTCTCTCGCGTCGCGATTCAGAGGCGCCCGAGATGTCTGAGAAATTCTCACCGGCGTTGAGACTAGCTGATTTGAACGACTTCATCGCTCCTTCGCAGGCGTGTATCATTCCCTTAAAGGGAAAGAAAGCTTCTTCCAGAGAAGAGGTGAGAATCCTACACTTTCATTTTCCTCATTTGTTACGGTCGTTTCCCCTCTGCTATAGTCGTTTAAGTTTGTATTTTTCATAAAGGACATGGGACTGATGTTCTGGGATGTTGGAAATTACGGAAATCTGCATTGGTTTTAATGATTACAGGATTTCTGGCCTTTATGATAGATAAAGATCAAATTAGTCCGAGTCGTTTGCTGCAGCAGTAAATGAGATGGGTTTTTAATTAGTAGTCCATTCATGAAGAGAGACAGCTGGTCTCTAGGATTTTCCTTTTTAGTGGCTTATGTAAAATATTTAGTAAAACCGGAGTAGTATCACAAATGCAAGAGCTCACATTACCGGCCCTTAATTGTTGAATTAAATATATCGGTAGGATAGTTCGTGAATGTTATGAAGGCGTCCCCAGCATTTTTGGATTTCGTACGGGAAGTTCGAAATTCTGGGAGTTTCTTACATTTGTGCTCTCCACTATGGAGATATTGAACTCATGATCTTTTCTTATTGAAGGAGGACTGGTGATCTTCAAGTCTAAATTTAGACAATAAGTCAATAACACTTTCTCTTACCAATAGAACTCTTTTTCTTCTGTATTGCAGATAAAATTAGCTCATGTCTTTGTTGCCAGCGATGCTGTAGAACTTTTATGGTTTATTGATGTCAGAGAGATTGATTGATATGCAACGCGAGACAGTAAATGAGGATGCAGGTCTCTCTGCTATGCATATATGATAAATGAGTCACACAGTCCCAAAATGTGACTGGCTTTTCAAGTCTCTTTCCCTGTCAAGGATTCGTCAGTCTGGTGATGGAGAACATGGTCGTGAAAAGGAAAAAAAAACACGAAGAGGAAGGAAGAAAAGGATTGATAAAACCAGTCTCAGTTGGACCCATACCCTTTATATATATGTTCAAAAATATAAATATCATGATTTGCTAGTATGGATTTCAATAGGGTTTTAAGGCTTTGGGTTTTTTCAGATGATAAATTTGATCTACACATATACAATTCATCATTTTTTTCTTAATTTTTTCAATTTTGGACATCCCTCTATGTGGTTATTAACAGAAAAACTTAAAAACACTGGACGGGCACTGGTCCTCATATTTGTTGTGGCATAATCTAGACATTATATATATGTAGGCACTAGGCACTGGACACAGACATATGAACATACTTGCAATGGAACTTAATGGAAGGTTAACCCTTAACATGAAAATGAGAGAATGAGGTTTCAAGTTGCTATAATGCCATTACATTTTACATCGATCCAGAATTATTTTATTGTCACCATGCCTCGGACACAGATAGTGGAAGATTACTAGGCAGTAATGAAGATGAATAGATAAATTCTATGCAATCAGTTTAGCTTTTACCATCAGTAGGCAAACGTTCATAATCAACAGGATTTGTGAAATGTCAAACTTGTCTTTGTTGCATAATATTGGTGCCATTTTCATGCTAAAGTATGGCACTTAAACATGATACCTAAATATAGTTGAGTTGAGCTAATTTTATTTGTCTGGTGGATCTGTTCATTTTGCAGGGCCAACAGAAGTTGCTATCTCAGAAAAGTCAGTCTCAAAGCGAACCTGTCAAAATCACACTACATGATTGCTTAGCTTGCAGGTTGTTCTAAGTCCTTTGTTTTTTCCACGTTTAGTTTCTCTTCATCAATTTTTGGGAGGTATTTCCTGAGCGTCAGGCTGATTACTTTGTTCAAGCTGTGCAAGACTAGATGGATTGCTGCTTGTTACTGATGTTGTAAAATGTACAAAGTAACCCATATCATTTCGTTCCAAAGTTATATACGCAGCATAATATTAAAAAATTGTGAATTTAATGTTTAATATTACAATATTAAAATTCATATAAAATTAAAAACATATAAAAATAAAATAGTTGGAAAAAATAGGAAACAGATTCTGTTCATGAAAAAAGATGAATTTAATAAACATAAGAAGATAACAAGTATGTGCTACGTAGAACATGCACACTTTCATTAGTAATAATCAAAATTGACCACTTATACTATTCCCAAGTACTTAAACTGAATCAGTATAACTAAGTTTTTATTATTTGTGACCAACTCTGTCTTGAAACAACTTAACATCCATGAAGCTTGACATTCATTATTTTGGAGGACAAAAGATAGGCTGTTATATGGAAAACCACGAACTGCTTTATTTCATTACATGAAATCAGCCTTAGTTTTTAATTTTTTACTTTAAATGTGTAAGAATGCGTTTCTGTGTATTTAATATTCAACCTTTAGAAACTTATATAAATTTGCATCTAAAAAAGAACTCACTTTTTTATGTGCTCAAGGAATAACTTAACTTACATCCTGTGTCATACCATGGTGTATGATGATATCCTTAGTTACACCAACACAGTACAATTACACCCTCAAAATTAGTTCTAGGGTGTACCATATTGTTTCTCTTCATAGTTATGTTACATAACAAAGGTATCATACGCATCAGGATACACTATATTTCATATAGCGTGCTTGTTACAATCTTAAATGTGTAATTCTCAGGGAGAGAGAGAGAGAATGTGGGCACACTGAGCAAGCCCACACATGCTTATGCTCAAGTGCATGCACCAAAATGGATGTGATGAATAATCTAAATTGGGTCTGCTTGAAGTTGGGTATGATCAATGCTGTTAGGTTTCTAGATCAGCATGTCATTAACCACTTGGATATTTATGTTGTCTGACTGCTTTTTGATCTTACAGTGGTTGTATAACATCAGCTGAGACTGTGATGCTTCAGCAGCAGAGCTTGGAAGAGTTTTTTTCTCATTTAGAATCAAAGAAAAAGTCTGTTATAGTATCTGTGTCACCTCAATCAAGAGCATCGTTAGCAAACCATTTCCAACTCTCTCCTCTTCAGGTATGAAATTTGATTGATGAGATCTTACACAAGTTGAATTAGTTTGTAGACAATTTCTTTTACTCGAGATTTAGTTATTTTACTGGGTTTTTCAACAATATAGTCAGTTGGTTGGAGTTTTTTTTTTTTTTTTAAATGTTCCATTTTCTTTCTTATGCAGTTTTCTGTTTCCCCCCCTTAAACTTTTTTTAGCTGTCTTCTTATATTTAACATCTTCATTTCTTCCGGGGACATTTTTTGATGCATTGATGATATTTCATATATTTTTCATTTATGAATTTCCGTGTGATTGGCTTGTTGGAATTGGGATTGTCTTCTGTCATTTGAACCAGTACCTATTTCCTGTTCTATTCAAACTGGAGGAAAGTTCTTTAGTCACAATCCATGTTCCACCTGAGGATAACTTCAAAGTGGAAGACTGGGATCATTGTGATTAGTGCCTCATGAAATGAAAATGCTTGGTAGTTTGGAAGAGGTGTAAGGATGGTTCGTGATTGGGGAGGATTGGGAGGGACACCAAGTTAGCTGTTTTAATATCTTCCACGGAATGAGGCTGAAAATGTAATGGTCGATACTGTAATGATTCTTATTTATGTTGTTAGTTTTTTGAGGTCTCTCCAATGTTCAGCCCCTACTTTTTCTCTTTCTCTCGAGACATTAATGATGCTTCTTGATATTGATTCTTGTCAATATCATTGAGGATCAAAAGTAGCCACAACACAGGAGAAGGAAAAAGAACCTATAATTACTGAATATGGCAACAAGCATCGCATTTTCGGTCAGACACCATTATTAAAATGAAATTAGATCTCGAAGAGAAGAAAACCTCATTGCTAGGAGATCAACTTCATTTATCATGGCGTCTGACCCAATGTTGTAAAACGCGTATCGTAAGCCGTATCGATCGGGCTTTAATATACGCCTTATCGTAAAATATCATAACGTATCGTAACCGTATCGTAAATTTTTTAAAAAAATTAATAATAAATAAAAAAATAAAGAAATCAGAAAATTCATAAAAAATCAGAAAAAATTAAAAATAATCAATTCTTCATAGAAAACATGTTTGAGATAATGATATACTTATTATTGCTATAAACTATTAAACCTACACGTTCATCATTCATAGACATCAAAATTCATAACAATATCATTCAACAAAGCATAAGCCATAAAGTGATAAAGTCATAAAACATTCAAGTGTTCAACAACCATAGATTCATAACTCTTAAGTCGTTCGATACATATAAAATGAAAGCACTCTTGACTTGACTCTCATTCATAATCTTCATCATCTTCATCTTCATCTTCATCTTCATCTTCTTCTTCATCTTCATCGTAAAAAATTGGAAGATCCTCACCAACATATTCAGCACGAGCAGTAGCAACTCTCCTTCATCAACAAGGCCTTCTGTTGCTTCAACTTCAAGGTTGAAGCATTCAAGATCTTCATCATCAAATATTGTAGCTGGTTCTTCCTCAATCCATGACTCTAGATCGTCAAAATTTTCCACGCTGATAGGATCGAACTGAGATGTGTGCTTCATTGCTAATGATTTTTCTAATTCTCTACGTTAAATAAGAGAAAACTTGTTAATATATAATTTCATATAAATATATTGTACAAAAAATGTAATCATTAAGCTATATGCCTATATTACCTTTGTTTCAACCTCATATTATATCGAACAAAGACAAGGTCATTCAACCTTTTATGTTCGAGCCTATTCCTTTTTTTGCTATGGATATGTTGGAACTCACTCCAGTTCCTTTCGCATCCACTAGCACTGCATGTCTTGGCTGAGGACTTTGATTGCAAAACGTGCTAGGTTTGGACAATCAAACCCATACCTATTCCACCACAAATCTAAACAAAAATATGACAAATCATGTGAAAGTTTTAAAAGAATCAAATGTAATAAATGCAAAGTAAATTAAAAATTTCTATGTATTTACCTGGACACATGGTTGTCCTGGCTCGAACGGCGGCAGGTTGTCCCATGTTCCGAAAACAACTATCATATAGATCCAACTCATTGTGCACAACATCTTGTTCTCTAGAATCTGCCACTAACACGTTTATACAATCTAACAAACCATGCATGACTTCCCTGTCCTTCTTAAATGTAGGAGAAAATCTAATTGCAGGATTTAGATAGTAAGCTGCTGCATGAAGAGGTTGATGAAGCTGTCCAGTCCACCTTTTATCTATAATCTTCCATATGGGCATATATAACTTTTTCTTTCCTTTCAAGTTGCCTTGAATTGCCTCTTTTGCTTTATCCATAGCCTCATGTAAGTACCCTATGGAAGGTCTATCCTCGCTGTCAGCTAACCTGAGAACTTTAAATAATGGAACACAAACCTTCAATAACTTCACACATGATTCCCAAAGTTCGTTATTGAATACAATATCCACAACTAAAGAAGCATTTCTTTTATGAGCATGTGGATATGCAGCCCATTCCTCACTAGCGAACATCTGCTTCAGAGGAGCTCTTCGTTTCACCACACTCTGCACAGTCAATACATTTGTGGTAAATCTAGTTTGTGTAGGTCGTATTAATTCAACTTCTTTTGTAAACTTTTTCATCAAACTCAATACATATGCATGATTATAGAGAAATTTTGTTACCTCTTGACATTGGTCAATGGCTGATTTCATATCATGCATCTCATTAAGATCTTGAAGCATTAGATTAACACAATGAGTGGCACATGAACTCCAATAAAATGTTCTATACTTTTGAAATAACAAATCTCCTGCGGCTGACCACCTGGGCTAGTATATGAAGGGAAAAAACTCTTAATAGAACCAACACTAGACCTACCAGTAGGAACTCTACCACCAGGTGGTCGCATACCATGCCTGGCCCTATGCCAGATCGACCTCCTTCATACATGATACCTTTTCTTCTACGATTTCTACCTCTTGAGGTCTCCAAATCTGTTCTTAGACTGCTATCATCTTTATCATCACATTCATAAGCTTCTTCCTCTTCTTCTTCATCTTCCAAAGGCTCATTATAGCCTACATCTGCCTCTTCAATTTCTTTTTGTATCATCTTTTGACGTAAAACATGAAACATATCTAAACATTGCTGGCGCACAAATGGAGGCAAAGGTTTGTTTGGTCCTCCAACACAAGGAGACACATCTTTGGAGGTCCCTGCCAAATGATGTTTTATTCGACTAATCCTTCCTGAAAATGTATTCTCACAAAAGCTACATTTGAGTTTCAAGCGGTTATTCTCCTTCACCCTTTCGCACCATTGCCTTGAAGGATCAATATCTTCAAAAAAAAAAAAAAAAAAGAATTCCTATGGTAAACTTAATGAAAAACATTCAAAATCTTTCAATCTACGATTGTACGGTAAAAAATTATGAATATATGGTAAAAACATGAGATTTCATACCTTACGAAGAAGAAATGAAGAGAACCCTTTTCCTCCCAACGAAAATCAACCACCCACCGTACAAATCGACCCCTTAATCTTCGATTTCACGGTGAAAATCAACTTTTTGATGGTGAAAATGGTCGATCGCCAGCAGTATCCGAGCGTGAGAAATGAAGAACAGAGAGTATTTTTCAAAAATTAGTCGAATAAGTAAGTAGTTCTGCGAAATCAGCCCGTATCGCACGATACATGCGATACAGGAATGATACACCCCCTATTTACGATAGGGGTGGTGTATCGTACGATACATACAACACTGGTTTGACCAAAAATGCGATGCACCAATGGCACAAAATCCTGACACAAAATTTGTGACCCGACCCCCTCGTTTTGGTATGAGGGCCTGGTTTTAGGTTTCTATACTTAAATACCTTGATTAAATAGTTAATCTTTCATTTAAGTATTGAACTTATGGAAAATTTCTTTGAAAAAAATACTTCTTTTTCAATAAAAAGAAAAAAAGCATAACTACTTAAGGATCCAACGACTTGATCCAACTGTTTCTCTACCAACTAGGCTGACAAACAGAACAGCAGGTTACGACTTAGAAAGTAGCCACAACACAGTTGTCCCTGCAAGAGGAAAAACCCTTGTTAGTACAGGTCTAGTCACAGCTGTCCCAAAAGGAACATATGGCCAGATTGCATCTAGAAGTGGTCTTGCACTTAATTACTCAATCCTAGTAGGAGCTGGAGTAATTGATGCATATTACAGTGGTGAAGTAAAAATTCTCCTCTTTGACCATTCTGATAGACTTCTTTATTAAAAAAAGGGATAAGATTGCTCCGCTAATCCTACATAAAATAACTACTTCCAAGATTAAAGAAGTAGAAAAATTTAATGCCATAGTCCGACAAACAAAAGGATTTGGCTCATCCAGGATTTGATCTATACGGATCATATCCAAAATCTAGAACATACAAAATATATTTGTATGATTTAGAAAGTAAACGAAATTATAGTTTTACTAAACCTAATAAAATCCAAATAACAACTTGGATTTATAATAGAGAAATTGGTAAAAGGCACCAAGATTTGGTAACCTCATCTAAGGCCAAAAATAATGAATAAGTTTGATTATTTGGACCTTAGCCTACCACATGACCAATGTAACATTACCCATAAATGTTATTCCGAAAATGCTTTTCAACATGAGTTTCATAGTAATGAATCTCATCTAAATACAATAATCGATTTAATGATCTCTTTAGGTAAAAACCTAAAAGAAAATGATAAATCAGAGACAAGAATATTTGATACTATAGCAAGTTGTTTACAAAATAAGAACAAATTATCAAAAGACTTGACTCGAAACTTGGATTATCAAAAATCCCAAGTTAATGATTTAACAAAATCATTAAATAAGTTTCCTAGATGTCAGACTCTTAATCTTAAGGAAAGATTAGAGTTTGTAGAAAACAGTATGAATCACAGGTTTAATAAAATAAAATATTAAACTTGAACAAATTGAAAACATGATAACCAACTTATAAAAATTAATTGTAAGCTAGTGGAAGACGAAGCAATAATTAATCCTATTGCTATTAAAATTAAAACTGATGGTTTTAATGTCGCAGAAGGGTTCTCTGCCTCTTCTGGCCCAGGAGTATCTGACAAAGAATATCCCAGATTATTCAACTTGATAATTGGGTTATTATGTTATGTCCTTGAAAGAGAAGAAGATCTTGAAACCAAATACAATAGGATTCTAGAAGAACTAGAAAAGCCTAAATCTAGCCCGAAACTTGAGGATCTTATTAAACGATTTGATAAAATTAAGATAGATTCCGGCGTGCCTAGAAAAACTATACTAAGTAATAAATACTTAGTAATGAAAAAGAAACCTACAGAGCAAAAATCTGTAGAAACTAAAACAAACCTTGATAAAGGGAAAACTAAGATAAATGGAGATTTGTCAACAAGCAAATCCTGATAAAATTCTCTATCCTAAGGAATTAGGAGTGAAACTTAAATCTATTCTTCAAGTCATAAAACTTGAAGACCACCTAAAATCTCTTAGTGAGATCCAAAAAGACCAAGAAATCTATACTGACGAAGATCAAAATATAAGAGTAAGACTTAAAATCATGTCAGATATAGAAGAATTAGATACTATAGATGTAGAATCTATAGCAGGGGATTCCTTAATGGAAAAAGTATTAAAAATTATATGGATCTAATTATGGAAGGAGAAAATGAATCCAAAATAATTTCAGGAGAAGGGGTAGAAAAATATAAACCTGAAGGGAAAAGATTTCCTTTAGAAATTATTGATCATAAGAAGCTTATTGATCAATGAAGAGTTTTGAACTTGGCAAACCAATGGGGTGCAATCTTAGTAAATGATTACCTCAAAGCAAATCTAGGTTATACAGATTCTAGAGAAATGATCGCCTACTTGGAAACATATTTAGGTGAATATGCTAGAGCGACTTGGGAAGCTTACAAACGTAACCATCCTGCAGAATATGCAAAGGATTTATCCTTAAGAATTAATCCTTACAATTTTGTATTCAGAATACAAATTATTCTGACAGGTGCTAGCCCTAACATGGGAACAATAGAGCTTCAATATGAAGCCCTTAAGAGGTTGGAACAACTCAACTTAACAAGTTGGAGTCATGTTAAACAATTTTTAAATGATTACTATTATTCCACCTTCGTATCTGGAAATGCGTATGATAGTAATATAGGAGACAAGCTCTTTAAGAAATTACCTGGATCATTGGGAAATGATATAGTAGACAACTGGGCCATCTATCTCATCAAAGATATGAATCCACTTCCCTTTATGCAAAATATTGCATTTAGGATAAGATACATTTGTAGATTTCTGGAAAAGAAATGTACAAAAATAAAAATCCAAAAACAACTAAAAGGAGATCATTCTTTTTGCAAGAACATTTACACAACTCAGAATTATGGATATAATCCTAAGAAAAGAAAACCTACCAAAAGAAAGGGTAAAAAGATTGTTTCAAAATCTAAACTCAGAAAGCCAATAAAAAATATTTTTTGAGAAAATAAAAAGGCAAAGCACCATACTTGAATAAGGACAAGCACATTTGTAAGTATGAATAAGAAAAGAAATTATAAAAATAAATTAAGTTGCATTGTTCGTAAAAACAATGACCATTTAGGAAGCCATTGCCCTAAACCAATGAACTTATATTCTAAAAAAGCGGTACTACTAAATACCACTAATCAAGAACTCATTAGTGTAGATGAATGCATTAGTGACCCAGAATCCATCTATTCAATAGTCTCTGTAGAAGACTATGAATTTACTATGGATCTAACTTCTAGTGAAGGAGATTATCCTTTAGTTAAAAGTTTTGTACCACCTCATACTGATATAACCTATCAGATCGACACACTTGATGAATTTAGTGAATTTCGCAGATGAGTAAAAATTTCAAAGTATGTGAACATAATTGGAAATTATAGAGATGATAATCTAACAAAAACTGTTTTTTTTGTTGCAGATATCCTAGCATAGAGCACAGATAGAAGTGCACTTTGTGTTATAATGAAATTTGTAGATTATGCCTAACCAAGCTTCAACCAGATTTAGTTTTGTCTTTTACAAAAAATAGCAAACCTAAACATAAATTCGAGGAATCTGATCTTGAAAAAGGGATTAGAAGGCTTGAAAATTTTGGAGATAATGCTGAAGAATTTAAAACACAAACTCAAAACCAGCTTCTTGATCTTTAAGAATAAATCAACCATCTCCTAAAGGCTAAGGAGAAGGGAAAATAACCTATAATTACTAATTATGGCAATAAAATAAAATTTGAAAAAATCACAAAGTTTTATAAGTTTTATTCACCATAAGGATTCAGATGACCCTCATTTTTACCAATTAATGATAAAATGCAGGCTGACTTTGGAAGATACTATTATTGAAGTCCAAACACTTATAGACACAAGATGTACCATAACAATCTTGAATGAGTCTTTAGTAGATCCAAAATATACCAAACCCTTGGGAAAACTCATAGTATCAAACACTATGTTTGGTCATAATTTGGAATACACTACATTTATACCAAAAGATAAAGTAAAACTCCAACTTATTGATGAAGATGGAGCCTTTACTAACCAATTTTGTTGTCCAAAAATTTATATTGAAAATCTTTATTGTAAACCTATACATTTTGTTATAGGCCTCAGTTTCCTTATTGGAGTCAATCATGGAATGTTGCTCACTAAAAAACAATTGCAAATTTTCTATAGCTGGTTTGATGAGATTCTCTATAAGCTTGAAATTTTTACTACCGATAAAGTCCAAAATAGAGAGTGCAAGAGAAGCGTGGTGGGACCATAAAAAAATCCACCTCTACTACAAGATGAATGCACTTGTCCAATTAAAGGGCAATGTAAAAAGCAAGCCATGATCTGCCAAACTATCATGGACAAGGAATATATCTCCACTTTTCTAAGTAAAATACCATTTAATCCTGAATTATCAAGGATTAATTGATATTGATCTTGATAGATTTGGAACATTTGATGATGTTCTAAATACAAAAAGAATTCTAAATTGTTTCGAGAAAGTTGGAATTAATTTAAGCTACCAAGAAATAGATGACCTAATATCTAGTTTATCAAAGCTAGAAATCATAGGAGATAATCCCCAAAAATATTGAGAGAAACGTGGTGGGACCATAAAAAAATCCACCTCTACTACAAGACGAATGCACTTGTCCAATTAAAGGGCAATGTAAAAAACAAGCCATGATCTGTCAAACTATCATGGACGAGGAATATATCTCCACTTTTCTAAGTAAAATACTATTTAATCCCGAATTATTAAGGATTAATTGATATTGATCTTGATAGATTTGGAACATTTGATGATGTTCTAAATACAAAAAGAATTCTAAATTGTTTCGAGAAAGTTGGAATTAATTTAAGCTACCAAGAAATAGATGACCTAATATCTAGGTTATCAAAGCTGGAAATCATAGGAGATAATCCCCAAAAATATTGAGAGAAAAACCAAGTTATGTGTAAACTTGACATAATCAATCCTGATGTAAGAATAAAAACAACCAATATCAAACTCTCGTTAGAAGAAGAGAAAGATATGGCAGCTTAATCTAAAAGTTACTACTTAGTACTGATTATTTGGTAATCCAAACCGATGGATCACATCTTGGATGAGGAGTAGTTTTGCTTACTAAGCCCTCAAAATATGACCCTAAATTAAGTGAAAAAATTTGTAGATATGCGTTTGGTAAATTTCAGAAAAGGTAATATATCTTCAATAGATATAGAAGTTTTAGCAATTTCTTATGCTTTAAAAGCATTTGAATTATTTATTTTTAAGAAAGACTTTTACAATACGAATTGATTGTGAAGCTATTATTAGGTTTTATTCATAGTTACATGAAACACACAAAATGACATTTGTAAGAAGATGGCTCATTTTCAGAGATATTGTAACTCAGTATTCTTCCCAGTGCACTTTTGAACATGTCAAAGGTAAGGACAATAGTATAGCTAATATCTTATGCAAATTGCTTAATTTGCATGGAAAAGATAGAAGACATTCTTGAAGAAATCTCGAACGCAGTTGACATGTTCTTTGAGTGCAGGAGGCAACAACAAAAGTTGTTAACATAGTTCTTTGAAAAGCAGTCAGACTTTTCAAAGCAACATGATATTGTGCTTTATTACATCCAAAATTTGGAGAAAAAATTAACTTCCCTGGTAAAAATAGGTGTGGTTACAAGAGTTGCAAAACCAAGACCTCAAATGGGTAAAATCATTGAGATCAAAAGTTGCCTTTACACCAGAAAATTGGGAAAGAGAAACTTCAAACCCCTGAAATCTCAGTAAAAAAAAGCTGCATCTGACTCAGAAAACTGAGAAGGATAAAGGACAGTCCTCTGTTTTACAGCGGCTGACCTAGTTTTAAAATCTCAAACTGTGAAGATTCAAAACCCCGCAGGATTTGCAATAGAGAAGAGATTCCAAAAAATCCTGAACTATACGGACAAAATCTTTTCGAATTATATAAACTCCATGTGGAAGATCCACAAAGAAATTTTTTGGCAAAAGTTTTGGGAATTTATCCCAAAATCATTTGTCTTCAAGGTACTCTATTCGAATTTATTGCAAAATGGTTCAGTTTTGCATCAATCAGTAACATTTACTTATCCCCTTCCTTCGAAGAGATAAAACTATTACCTTTTGAAATTATGAAGGTGGTAAAAGAATTTTCTATCAATAACCCATTTCTAACAAGACTGCTATCTCTTTAAAGTTCTTTTCAGCTGGTCCTGAAGTTATCCAAAGAGAAAATGAACTTTTTAAAAATCTAGCCTACACCAAATTCATATTGAGATTGTAGGAAAAAATTACACAGAGACTTTTGATACAACTCAAGAGAAAAAGACTTATCCTTGTAGTAAGGATTTAATGGAAATAATCCATTACAGAAGAACAATAGACCTTAAAGCCATTGTTAAGGCTGGAAAAGCCTACATAGAAAACGCTATATGGTGGCATCATGCCTCCAGTAGCCGTTGTGCTCTGATCAGTATTGCCAAAAAAATGATCATTCTTCTTTAGCAAAACTACAGACATTCCAGAAGAGAATTGATATAGGAGACCATATATGTTCTCAGGAAAGTACCAAGTTTTACTGAATCTCATGAAGCATGAGAAGCAAACTTGTTATGTTTGTGTTCGGGAGAAAACTTAAGAAGCTAACTCCGAAAATGAAAAAGTTAAAACTTTTCGAATCAAAAGACTGACACCAGACTCAGACATCATAGCAAGATGTGGCGGCTTTCCTATTAAAAGAGGACGCCACTCAAAAATATCTTCAGATTCGTCAGAAGAAAGCACATCATGAAAACTACGTGGACGACAACCAAAAAAAGATGAAACTACTTTTTCTAGAAGATAATAACAAGACAAACTACACTCAGAAAAGCAAAAATTTTGAGAGCAATAATGAAGCCTCGTCATTAAAAAATGATAAAAGACTGCCAACCACACTAAGAAGAGGAAAGATTCTTTGTGCAATAATAGAGCCTTATCATTACAACATGACAAAGTTGAAGATAAGGATGATAATTTAGTGGAGGGTCCTACTATAAAGGTACCCATTGTATGTGTGACAAATATATGCACAAAACAAAGTATCATAATGTGATAAATTAGGAGTTAAGGTGGTGAGGGTCCACTTGTAACCCTCAAAATGTAAATAGTAATGATTCTCTACGTATAAATAAGGGAGAAGGTAGCAAGAGGGAATCATTTGTAATCTATCATTCGAGTCATAGAGCGAGTGAATGAGAAAGAAAGAGAGATAGTACCCTCGGGCTTATGTATATATGTATATTCTAGTCTTGTCTGGCTAAAGAGTTGTAACTTCCTTTTGTTTAAGGGAAGGATGTTAAAAGTTCAATAAAGATGTGAAATCTTTATGAACAGATCCTTGTTTGTAAGTTCTTCCTTTTCTGTTTACTTTATGCTTTTTATTATTACATTTGACTGGAAGAAAGAGGTTATAAAAATCAGACCTTTCATAGGAAAGAGATTGGAACCAAATGTTTTGTTATGATTCTTGACAAACATTTCAACAAAGTTGATAAAGCAAATTTGGGAGCAATGGAAATCGATCTCAACCAGGGAGTTGAGATTATATATTTGGTTCCTAATACTTATATGAGTATTAGAAATTTTCAAAAATACATCTGTGTAGGAATTCAAACACGGGGATATAAAGATATGACAGGAGGAGATAACCTTCTAGTCTCCGTTGCCATAGTAGGAAGGTGAAGTAACAATGATCAAGTTGGATGTAACTTGAATATTGATGGTATTATAGATGCGGTAGCATCACAAGACATTAAATTTATCAAACTCAAATCTTACAATTCAGAAGAACTTGCAGGACTAGAATGAGAAATGGGAAGATTTATAGAGGATGAGGCATCCACAAGTTGATGCTCCTGGGCCAGAATAGGCAGAGAACCTGATAAATTCTTGGCCGTTCAAATATAATAATAGAAAGAATAAGGTAAACAGAAAAGGAAAAGGAAGAACTTACAAACAAGTATCTGTTCGTAAAGATTTTACATCCTTATTGAACTTTTAACATCGTTTCCTTAGAAGGAAGAAAGTTACAACTCCTTAGCCAGACATGGCTAGAATATACATAAGCCTGAAGGGACTATTTCTTTTTCTTTCTCACTCACTCGCTCTATGACTGGATCAATAGATTATAGATGAACCCCTCTTGCTACCTTCTTCCTTATTTATAGGTGGAGAAGAACTACTATTTACATGTTTGAGGGTTACAAGTGGACCCTCACCACCTTATCTCCTAATTTGTTACATTAGGATACTTTGTTTTGTGCGTACATTTGTTGCACATACAATAGGTGTCTTTATAGTGGGACCCTCTACTATATGATCATCTTTATCTTCAACTTTGTCTTGTTGTAATGATAAGACTCTATTATTGGACAAAGAATCTTTCCTTTTTTTGGTGCGGTTGACAGTCTTCGTCATTTTGTAAAGACGAGACTTCATTATGGCTCTCAGAATCTTTGCTTTTTTGGGTGCAGTTTGTCTTGTTATTATCTTCTAGAAAAAGTAGTTTCCTCTTTTTCTAGTTGTCGTCCATGTAGTTTTCATGAGGACGTGCTTTCTTCTGACGAGTTTGAAGATATTTTTGAGTGGCATCTTCTTTTGATGGTAAAGCCGCCACGTCTTGATATGATGCCTGAGTTTGGTGTCATTGTTTCGATTCGAAAAGTTTTAACCTTTTCATGTTCGGAGTTGGCTTCTTTAGTTTTCTCCCTGCCACAGACATAACAAGTCTACTTCTCGTGCTTCATGAGATTGCAGTAAAACTTGGCAGTTTTCCGAGAATATGTATTGTCTCCTATATCAATTCTCTTCTGGAATGCTTGTAGTTTTGCTAAAGAAGAATGATCATTTCTTTTGGCAACATTGATCAGAGCACAACGACTGAGGCATGATGCCACCAAATAGTGTTTTCCATATAGGCTTTTTCAGTTTTAACAATGGCTTTAAGGCCTATTGCTCTCCTGTAATGGATTATTTCCATTAAATTCTTATTACAGGGATAAACCTTTTTCTCTTGGGTTGTATCAAAATTCAGCTTGTAATTTTTTCCTACAATTTCAATATGAATTAGGTGTAGGCTAGATTTTTCTTTAAAAAGTCCATTTTCTCTTTGGATAACTTCAGGACCAGCTGAAAAGAACATTAAAGAGATGACAGTCTTGTTAGAAACAGCTGGGTTATTGATAGAAAATTCTTTTACCGTCTTCATAATTTCATGAGATAATAGTTTTATTTCTTTGAAAGAAGGGGATAAGTAAATGTTACTGATTGATTCAAAAATGAACCATTTTGCAATAAACTCAGGTGGAGTACCTTGAAGACAAATGATTTTGGAATAAATTCTTGAAAAAATTGTCAAAAAATTTTCTTGTGGATCTTTTACAGGGAGTTTATATAATTCAAAAAGATTTTGTTCGTATAAATCCACTAGTTCAGGATTTTTTAAAATCTTTTCTATTGCAAATCCTGCGGGGTTTTGAATCCTCGCAGTTTGAGGTTTTAAAGCTAGGTCAGCCTTTGTCAAAACAGATGACTGTCCTTTATCCTTCTTAGTTTTCTGAGTCAGATGCAACTTATCTTTAGCCACTGAGATTTCAGGGGTCTGAAGCTTCTCTTTCCCAGTTTTCTGGTCTAAAGGCCACTTTTGATCCTTAATGATTTTACCCATTTGAGGACTTGGTTTTGCAACCTTTGTAACCACACTTGTTTTTACCAGGGAAGTTAATTCTTTCTTGAAATTTTTGGAGGTGATCAAACACAATATCCTGTTGCTTTGAAAAGTCTGATTGCTTTTCAAAGAACTTTGTTAACAACTTTTGTTGTTGCCTGCTGAGCTCGAAGAACATATCAACTGCCTTCGAGATTTCTTCAAGAATGTCTTCCATATTTTTCCTGCAAATTAAGCAATCTGGATAAGATGTCAATTATACTATTGTTCGTATCTTTGATATGTTCAAAAGTGCACTGAGAAGAAGAATATTGAGTTACAATATCTCTGCAATTGAGTCATTTTCTTGCAGATGATCTTTTGTGTGTTTCATGTAACTGTGAATAAAACCTAATAATAGCTTCACAATCAGTTCGTATTGTAAAAGTCTTTCTTAAAATAAATAATTCAAATGCTTTTAAAGCATAAGAAATTGCTAAAAGTTCTATATTTATTGAAGATGTATTACCTTTTTCCTGAAATTTACCAGACGCATATATGCAAATTTCTTCACTTGATTTAGGGTCATATTTTGAGGGCTTAGCAAGCAAAACTGCTCCCCATCCAAGATGCAATCCATCAGTTTGGATTACCAAATAATCAGTACTAAGTGGTGACCTTTAGGTTAAGGCGTTAAGCAGATCTCTTATAGGAACTGCCATATCTTTCTCTTCTTTTAACGAGAGTTTGATATTGGTTGTTTTTATTCTTAAATCAGGATAGATTATGTCAAGTTTACAGATAACTTGGTTTTTCTTTCAATATTTTTGGGGATAATCTCCTATGATTTCTAGCTTTGATAACCTAGATATTAGGTCATCTATTTCTTGGTAGCTTAAATTAATTCCAACTTGCTCGAAACAATTTAGAATTTTTTTTGTATCTAAAACATAACCAAATGTTCCAAATATATCAATATCAACTAATCCTTGATAATTCGGGATTAGATGGTATTGTACTTCATGTTCTAGAAAAGTGGAGATATATTCCTTATCCATGATAGTTTGACACATCATGACTTGCTTTTTACATTGCCCTTTAATGGGACAAGTGCATTCGTCTTGTACTGGAGGTTGATTTTTTGATTGTCCCACCACGCCTCTCTCACACTCTCTACTATGGATTTTATCGGTAGTAAAAATTTCAGGCTTATAGAGAATATCATCAAACCAGTTAGAAGGTGTTAGAATGTATGTATCCCATATGTATACATATATATATTTGTATATATCACATATATTAGTCATCTAATATATGCTTTATATATATATATATATATTTTATATTTTGGGTACTTAGGACACCTATGTAATTTTCACTTTCTTTATGTATTTTTTCTTTATGCATTATTTTCTGTTTTTCCCCTTTTACCCCTCTCCTTTTCCATTTTTCATAG